>KQ085927.1:0-189271 GCA_001020605.1 Schizopora paradoxa
GAGAAGGAAGACGATGCAAAAAAGTCTGGGTACATGATGCATCAGGATGCTTGCGATGTAGAAATAGATCTTTCTCACCTTGCGCATAGAATGATCCATGCAATTTCGTCACTTCCGATACTGCCTGCAGGCTGCTTCCCCTCCAAACCTCGACGAACCGCTTCTTCTCTCCGCCATCTGCGGTTGACTCCCTCAACACGGCCAACAAAGCACCCGAAGGAGATGGGAAGGTCGCGACGGCATCGGATAGATCTTGAGCAGGAGTCGCGTATGCATCTGATGGAGATACAGAGATGTATTTCACCAGTGAACGATACGTGTTCTTCAGGTGGTCTTCAACGGAGGTGGTGACCCTGATGGTGGTATGTTCTGGAGGAGAGGTGCCTTCAACAAACTCTATATCTCTCAACGGCGTCAAACTCACCATCACCCGGAGATTTCCTCGCATCTTTCGACGAAGATAAGATGAATTGCGCTCCTGAATACACCGGGATCTCCGCCAATTCGCAGTAAAGATCAGAGTTGGGAGACATGGTCGATCTGGTGCTCAGCAGCCGAGGACGTATTGTCACTTCAATTACGATCAGCCTCGCAAATGAACAAAAGACGCAGAGCACGCACCTTTCCAACTTGCAGAACGACAAAGAAGTCGGTGACAACGTGCAAAAGTCACGCTGAGCATATGAGCCACCGCCAACCCCTTCTTATTGTGCTCGTCGTCGTCGTCTCCATCTATAGATCCTGGGAAATGCAGGTAATGAATTGATTACTGAACATCGTCGAGAAATCGAGTTTTTGCACGAGGAAGTTCGTCGTCGTCATCGTTGTTCATCGAGTCGTGGTTAGCGTGCACATAAATGTGCGCCGTGTTCAAAAGCTTAGCCGACGCGACCCATCTTCAACGACCACCATCACTTGACCATCACTCTTCCAGCTTCATGGACCCGTCATTCTTCATTTCCAGCAATTTTGGACCCTCTCCGCAGCCTGAGAAGCTGTTTCCTACGATTTAAACGAGTGGATGGGAGGAAGGCAGACCAATGCTTCATGTCGTTCGAAGACGCGATCGAACGAACTTTTCACGACGGACCTATGCTTGCGATCCATCCGACGAACAACGACGAAAGGAAAAGCGACGGACGGTGATTGTAGGAGAGAATTGCCCGACATACAGAGAGATTGGACATAGGGATCCGGATGGACCCTGCTGCCAGATCTGCAGAATGATAGTGATTCATTCGATTCGGTACGACTTTCCACCCCAAGAATGCGCAATAAGTATCTCACAATCATAGTCGAGAATACATCAATACGATTGAAAGAGTTTACTTGTAAAGAACGAGGTCTCCTTGCGTGGTCGCGGTTCAACGCCGGTTGGCTCTTGAGCTCTCGAATAACACGATGCTTCTTGAACTTTTAGGCACCTTCAAGTTTCCTCTCTTCCTATTAGTGACAGCACACAGACTTGCAAACCACTGGCGATCAATTTGCAATTGTAATTCTTCCAAGTTCCAGATCGCGGTCCGTGGTTCCCTTCCTCCATTCCTCGTCTATCATTTCCTTGTCAAGCGATTCTCGCCATTCTCCATTGTCGTGATTCACGAAGAGCAACTGAGTCAACGAGGGCGATCTCGTGGAGGATCGTGCTATTGTCAGGATGAACAAGGACATCAATGCCGTGGATCTCTCGGACGCTCCCAAGGTACTCACCGACCTTTGGTTTTTCGGTCAAAACAACATTTCGGAGCGTCGAAAATGCGGATTGCTCCTGCAGGTACTCTGCAGGCGCGTATGTAACCTGGACGCGCTTAGCGCCTCGAGCGAACAGTGACGCAGCAATCACCGCAGCGGCGAAGTCAATAATCTCGAAGGAGAAATAAAATGATCGATTTGACTTCAAGCTTTCGAGCTAGGAACACATGGCCCTACTGCATTTTCTGACTATTGTCCCGCACAGCATTGTTACTTCGCTCCAGCATCGAAGATAATGCGTCTATTTGCCTCCGGTCTTGGGAACATCCAATCGTGCGACGAAGCTTCGGTCAAGGATGGATCCCCGTTAACCTTCGCAGCAAGCGCCGTCACTTTCGCGTTGATGTAAAATTCTTGTGGATTCAAACAGAGGTACACTCCGCGTGCATGCGACAGGGTGCTCGCTTCCGTCTTTTTTTTCAGGCATGTCAATCCCCTGCATTGCTAATTAATGTTGAAACATGTATGCATTCCTCCAACTAGAGCACCGCGCTGCTTGACGTGCCGAGGGCGTCGAGTTTTCCCTCTTATAAAATGCGGATGAAGGATGCCCTCCATCCCAACGACCATACTCCCCCCGAACCTCCAGGATGTCGCTCGACTTGGTCTCCACGCTCCAGCTGGCCGGCTGCTCAGCTCTCGTACGTCACACTCTTCACACTGATTCGCTCGTTCTAATTTTCTTTAGATATCCCATGCTATTTTCAAACGTATCAACTTCACGTCGATGGGCATCCCCATAGCGCTTCTCATTGTCTTCCCGACGCTCTCGCTCACAGCATCCAGCTACATCGACAATGTGCCACCGACCTTCTTCAGTGTCCTCGCGAACTTCACATTTTACTACCTCTGTCTAAGCGTGTCTATCCTTGCCTACCGTCTGTCCCCGTTGCATCCGCTCTATGCATTTCCGGGACCTCGCCTTGCGCGCGTGTCGAAGCTATATGGCGTGTGGGCTTCGGCAACAGGCAAGCAGCACAGGATCCTCAAGAGTCTTCACGACAAATATGGGCCGGTCGTCCGTACAGGTAAGTCTTATCAATGCTGGAGATTCATTATGCCAATCCATTCAATAGGACCGAATGAGTTATCCATTGCCGATGTCGACGGAGTCTTCAAGGTGTTGGGGGCGAACGGGTTGCCAAAAGGCGAATGTATGCGTCTTGCCTTTCATGCTACCTTCAATGCGCTCACACTGCTTCCGTTCATTTCCAGTCTATGATTCACGCTCTGATCCACACTCTCCCAATAATATCGTCAATCTCAGTGGTGACGAACATGCGAATCGGCGTCGCGTTTGGAACCGTGGCTTCAGCACCGAGTCGCTGCGGGAGTACGAGGACATGATTGCTCGCAGGGCGGAACTTTTGATCGACAAGATTGGGGCCATCGACGGGCCGGTTGATCTGGGCTTATGGCTATCTTACTTCCAGTTCGACTTCATGGGTGATATGGCGTACGTATCATGTTTGGATTCGCACATACTCGACACTCATAGATCATTTGACAGTTTTAGTGGCGGTTTCGAAATGCTTAGGGCCGGCGGGGACGAGGAAGGCATTCGCCAGGTCCTTTGTGATTATTTCCAGTACGTGTATCAGGAGCTGAGCGACCTTGTGGTAGCTGATCATCATTCAGTGTTGCGGCGTTGACATCGCATGTCCCTTGGGTCGCGAAAACCCTTGCTCATTTACCCGTACTACCGGAGCGGATGATGAAACTTTTTACCTTTGGTGCAGAGCGTGCTTCACGGCGCATCAAGAATGGTTCACTGAAGAAGGACCTTTGGTATCACCTCGTACGCTTCATCATATCTATGAGTCGAAGACAGCCATTGATGGCCTTTGCAGACTGACGAAGCCGGCTTGGAGAGGGAGAAGCCACCTGTTTCCAACGTAATCCCAGATGGTGCCCTCGCCATAGTCGCCGGAGGTGATACGACTGCCAGGGCCATTTCGAACCTTTTCTTCGCTATTGTTTCACATCCTGCCCACTATGAACGTCTGAAGAATGAGCTGGAAACCGTTTTCCCAGCCGGAGATGGCATAACGGATGTCGGGAGGTACAGCGAACTGAAGTTCTTGGACGCATTGATGTAAGTATTAACTTCGAGCCTTGCTTATGTGTATCGCTGACCGTTTTACAGAAGCGAAACACTTCGCATGTACCCACCAGTCCCTACTAATGGACCTCGGCGAGTTTCCGACGCGTCGAAAGCTCGAGTGATTTGCGACAAGTACGTATCATTCGGTGTAGTAAAACATATCCCCTGGTTGAACTCATTTCTATCAGATTCGTGCCCGAAGGAACTGAGATCTATGTCCCTCCATATGTCATTCATCGCGACGCTCGATACTTCTCGCCTTCTCCGAACGACTTCATCCCAGAGCGCTGGCTTCCTCGTGAGAAGACCTCGCAGGACGCGAAATCACCAGCGCCTACCTCTGTTCTGAATACCGCCGCATACATTCCATTTTCTTACGGTCCTCAAAATTGCGTGGGTCGAAACTTGGCCAGGACGGAGATCAAGATGGTGGTCGCCTTGCTCCTTTCTCGCTTCGACTTCCGCTTTGCAGATGGTTTCGACGAGAAAGTCTGGGAGGATTCTTTGTGCGATTACTTTATCATGCACCCGGACTTACCACTGCTCGTCACTTTGACGAGGCGGTAATTCGCTAGCTTTCACTTCTGATTTTCATGAAAACGTTTCGGTTTTGTCTTTACTCCGATAATACCGCGCGTGGAATTCCTTTATGTAATTTAAAGTTCGAAGGGTTTTCGGCAATCGGTTACGACTGAGCCGGTCGTTCCTCCCATCATGTTCGTGTTTGTTCAAAAATGCTCCCAGCCCTCCTTTCTCTTGTATTTGTACCTACACCTGTCAATTTCAACGCTTTGAACTCTCGGAATTGCTTTGATGGCGAAAATTTATAATCCAGCGACGCAGACTGCTTTGGATATCGAGCAAGCGCGAAGAAGGGCCAAGTTGAATGTCATCGCTACGAGGGAATACTTTTACGGTACGTTTTGCTTTGAAATAGCGAGCTGCATGCTCAAAGAACTGAGAATACATGATAGGTAGTCAAGAAGAATGGGAGAAACGACATCGCGTCGTGGAAATTGTTTCAAATGATTCTGTCCTCACAGGAAATCGATCTCGAAGGTATGGGTTTTGGTTTCAGTGAAAAGCAATCTTCGAATAACTTCTCTCAATGAAAGGCACTTCACAAGCCGAAAGGAAGATTTCGAATCTGCACTATCTACCCAATGCCGTCTAAACGAACTTGGTGAGCAGCATGGATGGTCCGACAAAGAGGCCTCTATCGCTGCAAGTGTCTGTGGTGAAGGCATGGCAATGAATCTGCATGCAGTTGGTAAGCTCTTCCTCTGCGTTAAAATAATCTATAAATGGTTCTAAGAGTCTTAAAAACAGCATTCGAACCGGTTGTGCTCTCGCAAGGGTCACCGGAATTACTGAACGAGTTTGGACACCTGATTCGAAACCGAGGGATCTTAGGATGCTACCTTCAAACAGAATTGGGGCACGGCACGAACGTACAGCGCATAGAGACGACTGCAACATATCTCCCGGTGTCTGATGAGTTTGAAATCCATTCGCCGACCTTGACCAGTACGAAATGGTGGATCGGTGGCTTGGGAAAGACGGCGACGCACGGAGTTGTCCAAGCAAGATTAATTCTTCCCGACGCAAAGGACATGGGACCTCATCTTTTCCTCGTGCAGCTGAGATCCTTAGGTAAGAGATGTTTTATTCTTCATGACGCCATTTCTCGACTCCATTTCAGAGGATCACACAACGATGCCCGACTTAAAGTTGGGAGATATAGGTATTGCATGTTGCTTCTCATCACTAATACGGCATAACGTCGGGCTTAGGGCCCAAAACTATGGGTGCAATCGGAGGCTTAGACAACGGATTTGCTAGATTCGATCACTATCGTATACCCCGCTCTCGAATGCTTTCGAAATTTGCGCAAGTCACGAAGGAGGGAAAATACGTGAGGCCACCTCACGCGAAGATTAGCTATGGAGGGGTATGTCAAATTCTACCGTGAGTTCTGTGAGGTGCTAACACTGTATTAGATGCTTTACATCCGTTCGACGTGAGTGATGTCAAATTTTTCGGCTCAATAATCTTTATATTGGTATAGCATGGTATCGTCAGCGGGCCATGTCCTTGCAAAGGGTAAATATTGATTCTGTCTTGAAGTTTTCTCCACGATCACTAAAGCCTCCCAGCCGTCACTATTGCACTTCGATATTGTACTGTCCGTCGACAGGGCAACCGCAATGCGGGAGGATTGGAAGAACAGGTAATTAATTACCCCACCGTCCATCAAAGACTACTCCCAGTTCTTTCGCGGGCCTACGTCTTCACTCTCCTGGGGCGAACGATTGTAAGCCACTTTCAAGAATGCTGTTTCATTCCGAGAATGAATGCTAGTATGACAGCTGAAGTCCTTCAACGCGATGTCATCACGATTAGACCAGGGCGACGCATCATTATTGTCCGACATGCACGCCATGACAAGTGGATTGAAAGTACTGGTGTCCACGATGAGCGTCCAGGACATTGAAACTTGCCGACGATCCATGGGCGGTCACGGTTACAGCGCTTTTGCGGGTGTCGGAAAGTTATACGCTGAGCATCTCCCCAGTGCAACGTAAGGCAGAGACATTTCGCTCTCTTTTGACAACTTCATCTTCACGATTTTCCTTAGGTATGAAGGTGACAACTTCGTGCTCGACCAGCAAGTTGTCCGTGCAACGCTCAAGAGCTACAAGGAGGTGCTGTCGCGCAAATCGTTTGATAATTCCGAGTTATCCCCGTTCTCCTCGTACCTTCGACTTCTTCAATCCGGGACAGAATCGTCGTCTATTGAATTTCGCAGCATCGAATTGTGGCACGATTGGAAAACATTAATTCTTGTCCTTGAATGGAGGGCAGCCCTTCTAGTCGAGGCTCGCGCCAATTCAAGCTCAGAGATATACTCTGACCAGAGGGTTTCAAAAGCTGTATCTGACGCGTTCGTTGCGTCACAGATCGGAGAAATGATATCGAACTTATCTCTCCAACGGTCAGATCAACTCATAATATCCAATCTATTGACACTGGTACGTCTTCGAAAAAAATGAAATACTTTTTACAGGGGTATATTTCACTGTCTTCATCTAGTACCTCCTATGCACCGTTGAATCCGCGCTCGTGGATCTCCTATCGCTGGGAATACTCAATGGAAAGTCGAGCGGCGTATCGAAGGTAACAGACGCTACAGCTGGCATCCGACTCGCATTCTCGAACGTTTGTCGAGAGTTGCTGCCCGAAGCTATCGCATTGAGCGATGCGTTCGGATTTTCCGATTGGGAGCTCGACAGGTACGCTCAAATTACCTGGAAGTAATGTGGCTCCCTCGCTGAAATAATCTTCAACCTTTGTAGTGCGCTGGGTGTATATGACGGGAGAGCTTACGATGCCTTATGGGCTAAGGCCCAAACCGAGCCGTTGAATGCTACTGAAGTAGCAGATGGCTATAAAGTGAGTGAAGCAAGCCCGATGATGAAAAGGGAACGAGTTACTGAAATACAGAAATTTGGTAGCAATTTATAAAGCCCATCCTTGAGCGAGGTCAAAAGTTATCAGCCAAGGAAACGAAAGCTAAACTTTAATTTGAATATTTCTACGGCGGGCAACCGTTGCAAACACCATTTATAAACACTCACTTCAGCCTTGGATACTTATTCAATGAAGCAATCTACGACGGCACAGCGTTTTTCTTCCTTCACTGTCTGAATTGCCTTTGCGAGAGTATTTTCCATCTCGTCGAAAGATTTGACTTGGGCACCCCAAGCCCCTCCAGCTGCAACGGCAATATTTGCGTAATGTGGGGCATCTGGACCGAAGCCAACAGATAATTCGTTCAAGGAAGCCTGACTTCCCATTCCCGACGGATAGACGCTGAGCATCGACATCTTCGGCGCCTATGCATAATAATTGGTCAATATGATCGTGAAAAGTCGTGGAACATGATGCTTACATTCCATCCTCCGTTATTGAGAACAATTGTTAAGAAGGGCTAGAAGATTTCGTCATACACCAAGGTTCTATGACATCGATTCGGTTGCGTACCGTCTTATATCTCCTGGCAATCCAATAAGCGGCGCTTGGAACACCAAAGATGTATGAACCATCTCCGACAATCAAAGCGATGAAATCGTATCCAACTTTTGCAACTTCATTACCAAGGGATGCACCGATAGCCGCACCCAAGCCCCAGCCCAGCGAAGAGGACCCGGACGTGAACATCGAACCGGGAATGTCTGGACGCATATGAGCCCAAACTGTCGGTAGATTCGTGGTGCTTTCATTGAGGATAAGGGTGTTCTTCGGAAGTAGACCACGTAGAGTGTGGCAAAGAGCCTGAACTGTGATGCGACGGCTCAAAAGGTGTTCGTTCTCCAGTGTATCCATCTCCGTGATTCGATTGCGGCCGTGTTCAGCGAGCTTCCCCACTCTAGTGGATATGAGAGCTGACTGCTCGAGGTCCGCAGGTAAGCTTGCGAGTATCTGATCGAGCGCGACCTCGGAGTCCACCTTGCAACGTAGAGTAGCGTCGATGAAGAACATGCCCATCCCATCCTTCAGGACGTCAACGTCAAGATGAAAGATTTTAGCATCTCGACGAGGTCTGTTGTGCACCGGGATGAACGGAATATCGGAGTCGATGATGAGGATGACATCCGCTTCTCGGAGCCACTCGTTCTTGTCGTTTCCAATCGATATTCCGACTAGATGTGGATGCGTGGATGGGAAATTCAAGTTCGTGGGGCAGCTCAAATAAATAGGAATCGCTAGAGCGTCTGACAGTGCAACCAATCTCTCGACGGATGCTGGGTTGCGGCCGACATAGGTCGTCAATATCAACGGAGCCTTTGCGTTCACCAGTCCTTCAACTATCGTCTTCACAGCTATTCGAAATCATATTATCGTATTTACTTGTCAAGTGGAGAAGATGCATACCATTTGGGCTCAAAGCCATTGGCTCTACCGGAGACAAGACGCTTGCTTGGTTCAGATTTACCATTGCGTTCTCAGAGAACTCTTCTTCCATCGTTTCTCTGCGAGCCCAAAGATATACTGGGCCTTTGGGCTCACTCGTAGCTCTTGAAAGAATAGTATTTTGGGTCAGTGTTTGTATTGTCTCTAGCTCCAAATTTACTAACGATAGAAGTGCGCGTCCTACAACCTGATGTACGCTCTTCCCGCTAGAGATTTGTGACGTGAAGCGCATGTACTGACGTACAATTGCCGACTGATCGGGAACATCTGCAAGTAAAATCGCCAATTTCAATACGGAAATACAAGCTCAGGTACCTCTATTCACCTTGATACCACATGATGTATTCATTTCGTGAACCTTTGACCTCCCCGTCTTGGCTGAATGGGGAAGCCCCAGCATAAATGAGTACAGGCGTTCGACATCTGTCTACATTGTTGATCGCGCCTGCAAGTGCCTTTACTCATATCAGCGAGGTCATGTGTAGACTTCTCTGTAACCTCACCTGAGTACCGACGTCCACGTGGATGAGAACGGCTGCAGGCTTTCGAGTAACTTGGGCATATCCTTGCGCCGCGCTGAGTGCAACCATTTCGTTCGGACATGTAATGATTTCAATATCAGTCTTGCCGCTAGAGACGCGTTGCCTTTGAAGCTCCTCCAAGATAGCTGGATGGTCCGAGCCCCAGTTCACAAAGGCATGAGTTATGCCGTACTACAGGTATAGAAAACCGGTCAGAGAGCGATCAAACTCCAGAGATAGCTCACTCACATCTGCGAGGCTTTTCAAGAATAATGAAGACGTAGTGATCACCATGATATTGATGAGTTCTTGACTTCACCGTACAAGTACAGACTCGGAACGTGCAATCGGACTGCTGGGACTGCCATCATCCACAGATATACCTATTCAATTCTGCTTGATCAATTCTGCCTGGGCCGATTCACTCCGCGAATTCACATAGATTGCGTCGAGGATTCCAATCAGGTGAGTAAGACTGGTTCCTGTGGGAGGCAAAAGTTGAGAACCCGATTGCAACAATCATTCACTTGATGAACGCACGCTAAAATACACCCGAGTAGGATTTAGCGGCCGGTATTTCCAGGGACCTCTTGCCTTCATCTGAAATATGAGTATCAGATTGTGCTCGAGACTGGTGATGGTCATCACAGTGAAGGAGAAACTCGAAAAAGTGGTCGACACTGGCAGAATTCATGGCCGTCTGCACTGGCACTGCCACAAAACGTGGACAACGCGTGCATGTCCAGGTTCGCTGTTGGGTCACGTCGCCAGTTTTCACTGTCCTCACCATAATGCGATGGAACTCGAGTATCCTTCTGCAATTGCTTTGCTTCGTCGTAGCTTCTACTGAGGCCATGGGATAAATCCACTCTTGAAGCTTGAAGACGTATTGATTCTCGATATCAAGGTACGATGATTGGAGGAGCGCAGTACATTGACACGTCCAATTCTTCTTGACCTCAACGCTCATCTCGCTTCGTCGCCTTGACCCCGTCGAATCTGCTCTTGAACCGCAAAGTTGAATATTTTGCCAACGCTATCTGGGCTTAAAGTTGAAAGGGATACAGGCTTCGATTGGAGATACTACATGTAGAATGCGCGAAGTTCAAGTTCGTCTGTTTCCTTTACAGCCATCATGATGATGCTTACCATCGTCGATTATTTTAAGCGTCGAAATCATACGGCTGGACTACGCCTGAATATGACGTTTTCGGCCATATTGAAGTTGATTGGGTGCTGGGGAAGGAGAATGGTCGTCAGAAAGGAGAAATCGAAGACCGTCGAGGACGTCGAGGAGTCGGAGTCGGGCAAAGTTTGGGAAACGACCGCATCTCAGCCAGGTCCTTTTACCCCCTCTCCTCCACTCCCTCCCGAAATTCTTGATATAATCTTTGGATACGTTGAAAGCATCACCTCCTCCATCACCTTACACCGATTCCTCCCCGCCATGCTTCTCGTTTGCAAGGCATGGTACGAAGTAGGAGCTTGGAGACTGTACTCGACACTAAGTTTGGGAGAACTGTGGACGATGCGTCCATTGGAGGACGGGGGAGATAAAAGATGCGAAGCGTTGCTCAGAGTTATGCAAAACAACCCTAGGCTGGCGCTCCGAGTCAAACACCTGCGCTTGGGTTTATGCAACCAGCACGCGGAAGACCTCGTTCGGCACGCACGACTTATCCGACTTTGCAAGGACGTTGAACATCTCGAGATCGTAGGATACGGAGCGCACCGTTGGAATGAACTCAAGGACGCTGTGAAAGATGTAGATCCGGTCCAAGTCACTTTTTCGCAGATAAGTGCACCATCCTCGAAGATTCTGTCCACCATCGCTCATTGGAGTCGACTGCGAGAAGTTGAGTTATACAACATCTCCGACGACAACTTTCGTGAAGACGTCTCGCCTACCATCCCTTTGCATCTGAAAGGGTGCTGTCCTTTCCTTCGAGAAGTGAAAATTCGGTTCCAGGAATATTCGGGAGCCATTCATCCAAATTACGTGCTTCATTTATCAGAACTAGCACCGAACGTCGAAGTACTGTCTTTCGATTCGAGGACGGTGAATAGCCGAATTGTTGAAGTCATCCGGACATGCCTTGTGAGGTGGTCGCCTACGCTCACCCAACTCTTTCTTCTTGGTCGAAGTGTTGTGACATCCATCGACGACATATGTCCAGAGCTTCGCAATTTGCAATCCCTATCGGTTTCATCCTCCGCAATACGGCCCAGCTCCTTGATCAACTTGAAGAATTTGGAATTTCTCTACTATTGCTCCACCAGACTCGACAATAAGCAGCTGGTCGGATCTCTCAAGAACGAGGAGTTTTTACCCTCATTGAAGGCTCTTACTGTCGTCCCCGCGTCATCCATTCCAGCGTCGGACAAAAAGTCCTATCGCGACTGCGCTCTGACCATGCATGATATCTGTAAAGACAGACGCATCGATTTCCCGAGTTATTGTTTCGATTCTGTGGTTTAGAACTGATACTTGTCGTGGACTCGGACTCGGACGGATGCGTTTCTTTAGAATCTATACCATATGCATGTATACGAGGAATTCTTCTACCCCCTTTGTAATTTATGTGAATCTACGTATAAGAATTACTGTGCACGACAGCCCTTTCGATGGCGAAGGAAAATAAATTTGAGGTGAATTTGTCGGGGAACACGTTGCTCGCGACCGTCACACTGGGCACGCGTCGCGTTTGACCTCGAACCCCCATCTTCCTCACAAGTAATCTATCTACCTCAACCTCGGTTCCTTCAACGAGATCCACCCTTGTCTGTAAACCACAAAGGTATGGAATTCACGGGGTAAATGATGGTTGGAAGTGATGAACTAATTGCATGGCCGAAGATCTTTTTCTCAGAAGTCAAACAAATGAGGTTGCCTCCTGAAACGCTCGATCGAATATTTGGCTTTATCGAACTTAACTCGAGCAACGCATGGCCTAAAAGACCGGGACCTTTCGTCCCGCAGTGGCAGCTATATCCTCTACTTTTCGTGTGCAGAGAGTGGTTCGTGGCCGCGCAGCGTCTGCTCCATTCGTCGGTGAGCTTGGGGAGCCATCGGAGGACTAGGTATGGAGGTGGTTGGTCTCTCGTGGCTGGAGGAGAGGACATATGTGCGTCGTTTTACGAATCTATTCGAAAGAACACTTTTCTGGCGACGTTCGCTCGAGAGCTGCGGTTGGGCTCTTATTACCGATCGGACCTTTGCGAGGAAACCCTTCACCATTCCTACATCATCAGTCTTTGCAAAAACGTCGAGCATATCGAGATCGTAGGCTTCAATGACATTCATCGTTTGGAACTGAAGGAGGCACTCCTATCAACCAACCTGGTCGAACTCACGATTTTCCGTCACGGACTCGGCGGGTGGACATCATTTTCATACAGTGAATCGTCCCTATGCACACCGTCCGAGATGATCGCCTACATCCTTCGTTGTCCGTGGTTGAAGAAGGTCACGATCTACAATACTTTCCATCGATACGATGACAAGAACGTTCTTCCGAGCACTTCCGCGAAAAACCTCTGTCCAGACCTTCGGGAGATTAATTTCAAGGAGGATACCATATACGCGGATCACCTGCGCCTGTTGTCGGAAGCGGCTCCAAACGTCGAAATGGCAAACATCACGACCGAAGGTGCCGTTGCTGGCGAGCTTCGATCGTGTTTGCAGAGCTGGTCGTCTACACTGACCCATCTCATTCTGCGTACTGATAACGTATGCCGCGTGCCGTCGACCAGCGTTTCTGATACCTTTCGAGGCCCACCTTCGTTCGCCGTGCGTTCAATCGACGTTCCCCCCGGCATGCTCTCCAAATTCTCGAGAGTAGAAAACGTCAGATACTCCTGCGCAAGGATCCACCTCGACACGTTTGCTGCTGCTTTGCAGGACTCGTCGTTTCTTCCCTCCCTTCGCGCACTGCGTTTCGCGCAGGACCGAAGTCTGTGGACTACAAACCAAACCCTGGGTGGAGACGCGGGTCAATGTCTGCCAGCGTTACGTTGCATTCGAGACGCTTGCAAGATGAGGGGCGCGCGTGTCGAGTTCAGTCTCACCAATTTCCTCAACCGTCTAATGAACGAGTCGGAAGCACAGGAGATGTCAGCCGATTAGCGGTACGTGAAGCCTCTCAGATCATACCGCTGAACTCGAGAAGTTGAAAACATTATTTTATGTAATCAGGCCAGATCTTTTCTCTTCACATTAAGGTTCGGTCTTGATATCCTATAGGACATGCGGCGACGCACGTTGCGACACTTGTGATCTAAGTTATCAGGGCTCTAACCTGAGGCTATCCCACAGTCGATACCGTCTCAATCCTCTGCCATTCTATCTCGCGTACATTGACAGCTCAATGTTCTGAAACGGCTCGTAAACCTATTTCAAACTTGGACACTCACGGCTTACCGTTGTAGCCTCAGTTGGGATTGAGTCTTCGTCCGCCCTACGTCTTCCGAACCGAACCCGACGACCCCTCCTGGTGCCTAGCTTCTACTCGACTCGGGTGCGATCGACGGGGAGCACGATTCGTTCGCCGCCCTCCAAAGGACTCTATTGTCGCTTCCATTAGGACCCGTCAACTGACGACTGACTACTCCACCATTACGCCGAATACCAGTTGAGTCCCGCTCACGACTGAGTGTCCCTCGCCAAGGCCCTTGTGTGTTTCCCGTAGTCGCGGGAGAGGACCTCCCTACGGCAATTTCATGAAGGAAGGGGCAAAAAAAATATGGACGCCATTACGTAGCTTTTTTGGTCCTGGCTGTTCTGGTGCTACAAACGACAAAACGAATGTCGTTTCTCAGAGGTGATGCATAACAAGGCTCTTCATACTGTTGAGCTCTAACTTTTCTCTTTCTTGAAGCTACACATTTTACGCATCCTTTTGTAAATCTCCTTCGACAACGCTTCGCCATTACGCTAAATACCGGAGGTGATAAACGACAGTTGAAAGTCAATGACGCTTCGGATCCTTATTCCGCAATAGCTTGCTGACTGGTAAGGAGTTGAGGTGCGTCAGTGTCCAACTCGCGACATTTGCCAATTCGATGGATCGTCGCTTCTTTCTTCACTCAATATCAAGAATTCCGCGCTCAGCTTGGAGCCGACGAATTTGTTATTGACGAAAGCTGTCGTCATGGAATACTGTTCCTAGCGAAAATGTAGACATTCCAGAGTTCGTTCTCGAACCCGCTCCCGTACCTGATACCTCAGTCCCGAATTTGTATGGACGAATGTAAGCACATTCTGTCCGCTCCGTCGTCACAAAACTGACATCAGAGTATATAAAGGTTCTCCAAAACCTCGCTTTTTTTCTCTCCTCAAGCTCAAGTATCTCTTGTGCTCTTTACGTTGATTTCAGTGAGTATAATTATTTACTTTTCACTTTTGAAGATCATCGACTGATCACATGGCATATGCTCGCTCCCTCGTCCTCACCATATTGTTTGAAGGTCGCTGGATCCACTCAGAATTTTCTCGACAATGGAGAACGACAAGTACGACCATTTTGCTTGTGATTTCTCTGCCGGCGGTACCACTACGGTCGAGGTCCAGAAGCGTATTCCCAAACGGAAAGCGAAAGATGCCAAAAATACAAAGAAAGTATCCGTCTCCGTTCCACTATGGTTTGGTGTACGGATTGTGGATGGAAAGCTCAAGCCAGACGAGAGCAAGAGGTTTGTGTGTTGTCATATTAACAACGTGAGTGCGCACATAATTCCAATCGGAGGAAATCATTAATGTTTAATGAATATAGTCCATGGAAATCTTCATCGAGAAAGAAGAATTTGAGAATCGGCTTGCCGACGATAACAATGCAAAGAAATACGAGGATGCTTATAATGCGGATTGGGCTCAGGATGGGGACGGATTATCTTGTAAAGCGTGGCTCGAGGATGGAAGCTTCGTTGGCGAAGGTAAATCCTCGCACTGGCCAGCGCGCGGCCTCAAGATCAAGAACAATCTCGAGGCTCAACGCAAGGTGTGGTGGGAGATCGCACTGAAAGAAGTCACCACTGGCTCCGGAAGGCTTTGGCGCCCAGTCAAACCGCTCGCGAGGAAGCTGGAGCTTTTCTTTGCTCCTGTCAACGACTCCGTGTCGTTCGATGACTTGAAGCGTGCGTTGGCCGCAATCGTCGAAAAGGAGCAGGACAAACTCGACAAGAAGAAGCCGAGCATGCTCGATTGGATGACACCAAAGGCCGTAGAGAAAGGTAGCAAGGAGCTCGAGGGTAAGGGCATACTTTCGCGGAACTTGCTGAAGCATTACGAGACGTATATTTCTCTCGCGGACCTACAACTACTAATTGAAGCGCAAACGGATGGAAGCAAAACCTGGGTTCGCGCGTTTCCAACCCCACAGCAAGCTTCGGACTTCCACGAGCTCATGCTGAAGAACTCCGAGAATGAAAAGTGGAAGGACAACCTCAAAGATGGAGTTGTTTCGACGACGTTCACAAAGATCAGCCAGAACAAGAGCTTCGGAAACAGGATTGATGCGAAAGACATCATGGGGAAACAGTCCGCAAACCAGGTGCGTTTCTCGCTTATTGGGAAAAGCCTACCAGGCTGATGGAAAATAGTGGGGAAATTTACTCTGGCTTAATGAAAAAGAAGGGGATGAACAGAAGAAGTTTGTTGCCGAGGTACTGCATATTGTTTTCTCAACTTCAATGTGATCTCAAACAACAAACAGTGGCTTCACCGGTCAGCATACAGTTTTGGATCCACGTCGGAACTCGATTTTCAGTCTCCACAGAACATTGTGAGTGAACTCCTCAGTTTGATAGTTCGAACTTAGAAATGCTGATGCTTGGATGCTTTTATAGGTGTTCGGGACTTTCCAGGCGAATTCTGACATGACTCGGTACGTACGTCTCACTCGCATCGAAAGCCATCCTCATAAATGTCATCAGCGCCGAGACGATCATTCGCTTGCTCCGCGACGCAGATGACAGCACGAAAGGAGAGCTCCAAACGGTCGCGGTAAATACGGGCGAAATCACGCCGATCGACTACAGCGACGGTCTTCCCAAATCATTGAAGCTCGACGATTGGATTGGCGAAAAGAAATATTCGTGGCTCGTTCCAGAATTGCAATATATAGGAGGATTCGCCATTGACCCGTTCCCAACCAACCCAGGCATGATGGTATGTTATTCCCTGTCATATGTTATCTTACGCCGTTACATCGTCTGTTGTAGGATGTGTACTGGTTCACCGAGTTCCACCCCTTCAGCCTCTATTCGCCCCTCAATATCGAAGGAAGTCTGGACAGAGCTTTAATCAAAGATTACCTATCAACATTCGACTGGGATGATCGCGATGATAAGAAGAGAGCCAAGAAGACTCCAAAGAGTAGTACACTTCAGGTCTCCGCTTCCACCGATGTCTCCTCGGGTTCGCTCGAGCATCCAGTCCTTGCGAAAGCTCCCGCTCAGGTGCAATTCGCTTCGACTGCACAAAGTTCAAACACAAGCACTTCTGAATCAGGACCTCAGGCGGTCAAAGTACATCCGCGCCATGTCGTTGCATGGAATGCTATTCGCAAGGGTCAAAACGACGTAAAATTGGGTGATCTCACACTGCGCAAACCAACTCTAGTGCAAGAGGATCCTTCGTCGACTCCTTCGCAGCCCTCGCAGACCGCGCCTCCGCCTGAGGGATTTATTCTGAGCGGCGAAGTAGATCTTTTCGGCCTGCCCAAGTGCGTTGTCTCTGTTTGGAGCTGGCATGGGCCTCCGCCATCGGGCGTCGTCGTTGGCACCGATGTTCCTGTATATCAGCACGTCAAGGTCGATAGCATTCAGCCCGCCAGTTTCATCCCGCTCCTAAGCGACACGCCGCTGGGAGACTTTGAGCTTCGTAATGTTCTGATAACCTGCCAGAACTATAGTTTGTGCGTAATATATTTACCTCTTGATTTTTGGGTGCTTGGACTAATAATCTCTCAGCGAACCCACAAAGCCGATAGGGTGGTCTTTGGTTGCCGACATTGTTATCGACGCAAAACACGGAGCTGTATATAATGTTCTACATGATGCGTGCGGCATGTCTACCCTCGAAGTGAAGGTCATGGCGTCTCTCGGCAAGGGTCACTCTTGGACACAAAAACCCGAAATTTCAGATTTTGCACTTCGTGGCATCGTTCAAGTCGCCAATGATCAGAACGCGAAGAATGCTGGAGTCGCTCTCTGTCCCGGAGTGACCATCACTCGCATGGGATTGGACGTCTTTGGTGTCGGGACAACAACTCTTGGGATGGCACCTAAGAAATCAATGAAATATGGATTTAGGATCTTTGGGGAGTTACATGTGGAACTTCCGGGCTCTGTCACTCCTGCTGTGTTCGATTTCCGTATCACAGAGTTTGGTGGGCGGGCGAAGTTACACGCATCAATAAAGGGCAACATCTGGGAAAATGCCTTTGGAACCGGAATTAATGTGCGTCCTAAACATTTTCTCATTTGATATGTTCCTGATGAGTTTCACTGTTAGCTCGAGGGCGTTACCTTGTCTGCAGCGTTCTCGACAGATAAACCTATCAAATCACTGGAATTCGCCTTTTCCGCAAAACTACAGACCGATACATGGAAAGCGCAGTTCGAAGGCCATTACACATCAAAGGAAAATTATTCGATCTCTGCAGCTGTCGAGAATATGGGCTTTGATGGTGTTCTCGACTTGTTCCACCATTTTTCAGGAGATTCGGTTGCGATCCCGGAGCATTGCGACGTCACAATCGGCTCCGCATCCATCGTATTTGAACACGAAAAGGGCCTAACCATCACTGTCGACCATCTTGCATTCGACAAGTACTCTTCCGCCGATGCAACAATTCAATTGTCTTCGAATGGCGTTCTCATTCACGGCGATGTTTCAAATATCGACTTCCCCGAACTCGACCTTCAAATCGTCTCGGCTTTCCTCGAGGTCTCCTTGGTTAAAGAGGGTGGAACAAAGTCTTCCGACGTAGCTTTGGGCGGTACCGTGAAGGTCAAAGGCCTTGATAACTTCCCGGAGATATCAGCGAGTGTCCATCTTTATAAGACGTCCGCCGACTCATCGACTTTGCACTGGACCATTTATGGGTCGTTCACCGCTTTGGGAAACACAACGACTTTAGGAAAGTTGTTGCCCGCATTTCGAGGCACTTTTATGCAAGATCTTGCTCTTCAAAATCTCGCATTTATTGCAGCTTCAAAGGATGAACCCGCCCTCAGTGCTATGAATCCTCATCAATTCCCGATCAAGAAAGGTACGTTGAAATAACAGGATCTTTTAAAGTAATACTCTTAATTCGACTCAATAGGTATTCAGATTGCGGCAATCTTGGGAGAGGTTGATCCATTTACAAAGCTCCTTCGGACAAAATCGTTCCCCGGTCTCATGCTAAGCGCTCAATGGGCAAATTCGTCATTTTCCCTACACGTCCTCCTTGCTACAGACACTATCATCCATCTCGGTCATGGCATCACAACAGATCCCATCGAACTGGACATCCAGACCAATCCAATCGATTTGCGTATTTCAACAGGTGTCTCTGTTCCTGTGGCAGGTTCGAAGGATCCGTTGGACTTCAAGGCGTCTCTGAGTGTCATGGAAGAAACTGTCGCCCTCGAAGGAGAAATGTCTGGCTTATGGAAGAATCCCTTTGGTGTCAGTCAAAGCGTGACAATTGGTCCTCTTCTGGCACTTCAGCTCGAAATTAACCTCCTCTTATTCCCTACGACCGGCCTTCCTTCAGCATTCGGCTTTGCAGGCGGTATAGCTGTAGGACAAACAGAAGGCCGTGCCAGCGTGCAGATAAGTGATGACCCCACCCGTGCGTAATCATAACAAAAATGTGGGGGAATTTCGCCTAACAATGAACAGAGGAACTTCTTTCCTGGGAAGTGGATCATCTAAACGTCAGTGACTTGGTCCACTTCCTTGGTGAGGTGATTGAAAAGGATGTCCCCGCCCCTCCCGACTTTTTGGACTTCGAGAAAATCTCGTTTTATATGTCTTCAGGTGTTACCATCGGTTCCGCTTCATATCCCGCGGGATTCTCGTTCTCTGCAGACCTCAAGATTTTCGACGTGACCCTGCGCGCCTCCGCGAGCGTGATCAACAAAAGTCTTATTGCCGCGGGTAGCATCCAAGGCCTGTCTGTCGGTCCCCTCGCGATCAAAGGATATCAAGGAAAAGATGCGACACTTTCGTTCACATTGGGAGCGTCTCAGCAGAGCGTCTCCGTCGATGGTGCAATCTCCCTGTTCGGATTGACCATTGCTCTTAACCTGCAGCTCCAGATTCTGCCGAAGCCTTCATTCTCCTTCCAGTTTATGCTTCAATTCACCGACTTCTTGATCTTTAGCGTCGATGCACAGATGATCGGTGACCACGTCGATCTTAAGCATCTGTCAGATCTTGACTTCTCTCTTCATGCTCTCTTCGAGCAGCACCTCGTGGAGTACATCCGCGATCAGATAGTCTCGAGCCTCGAGAAGCTGAAGAAAGGCATTGACGGACCTCTTGATGAAGACAAGAAGAAGGTGGCGGAAGAGCAAGCGAAGTTGCAGGAAGGTATCAAAGCAGCTCAAACGAAACTCGACCAAGATTACCAGTCGTGGATCCAGCACTCGAACAAGATCCACGAAGATTCTCAGAAGGTTATCGACACATACATGTCCAAGTTGCACGAGCTTCAAACGTCGGTTGATAACGAGCGCCTGGCATTCAATCAGAAAATGAAGGACACCGAGGGCGCTGTTCAGCACGCAAATACAGTGCGGGCGGACAAGATGCGCGACGCGCAAGCCGCGGTCACGAATGCGAAGTCAAAGTGGGACTCGGATGTTGCTGAAAAGGAACGGGAGCTTGAAGACGCTCGGAAGGTACTCAACGCTAAATTTGGTCACGCAGAACAAGACATCGAGGACGCTCGTCATAAGGTGGAGGGCTGGAACTCACCCATCCAGGACATGCAAAACAAAATCAACGACTATAAGAATGCCCATTGGTACGAGGTTTGGTTCGTATCAAATTTACCTGGACGTTCTGTTTCCCCACGTCTGACTGGTCTTCAGGAAAAAGGCAGCGATACCCGAGCTGTACGTCGCTCTCGGCGTTCTCGAAGCCTCGAAAGCCGTCGCGGAAAAAGTGCTGGAAGCTGCAGAAGCCATACTGAAATCTGCAGATTACGTTGCTTGCAATGGCGCCATTCCGGTTCTCGAGAAAGCTGTCGATGAGGTTGGAAAAGCTGGCAACACATTATACAACACAGCGCAACAGTTGCTGAAGGAGGCCGATTTGTTGTCCGCAAAATTGGTCTCCGACGCCGAGGCGGCCCTCGAGGACTTCCGCAAAGTAGGAGATGTAGTATTGAAGAAGGCGGAGAGTGCCCTGGACGAATTCGTCAAAGCCCAACAAGCATTTTTGCTCGCCGCGCAGAAGGCTGTAGACGACCTCGTACATTCGGCTGAATGGCTTGCGTACCAAGCTGCAAGTGCAGCACTTTCCACGGCTCAGCACGCAACACATGGTCTTGACGTAGCGACGGCGGCCCTCACAGCAATCGAAGCAGGCGCAGATGGTATTATCGACATTGCTGCTGATGTTGTTGAAGCCGCTCTCAGCGCCTTCAATATCACGAAAGTCGAGCTCGGTGGAACGTTCAAGGCTCTCATACATCCCGATGCCAAGAATCACTTCATAGTTTCAATCGAAGGCGAGATTGTTGGACGCCCCTTCCACTTCGACGACCTATCCCTGAACCTCACGAGCACAAAGGACTTCGTACATGACGTTTTCGTTCGGTATGTCTTACCCACCTTGAAAGTTTTGACCATGATACTGACAGCTCTCCACGGGTTCAGGCTTGTAAACTTCGTGAAACCCAAGTAATTCAATAACCTGAATGTTTCTCTGACTTATGATGAATTGTCCGTACGCGTATAAATTTGAATTATTACTCGCCATTTGAATGTAATCGACGCAAACCCTACGCTTCTTTACTTCTTTACTCTTGAAGCCTAGGGCTTACTGTAGCCGCCTTCATTTACAGTATTACAATGAGTGGTCATGGCGAGAGATGTGACCAGAGACTTCCGCTTCGCCCCTCATGCAAGGATCGCGGATGTCAGTACAAAGAGGTTGAAAAGACGCAACCTGATTGACCAAATCGCAAGACGTGCTCGTTCACGTGGAAAGGTTCAAGCAATAAGCAGAGAGCATTTATTTCGTAGCATTCGACCAGTCCGAGAAAGACATTTTGGTGAATTTAATTTCTTCGAGCATGTAGCATCGGGATTATAATCACACTAACAAAACTGGCAGCAAGTTGAACAGCAGGAGGGTCATCGGAATATTGAACAGTATAGCGGAGGCGAGTGAGCAGAGTTGAAGCGATCATTCGAAATTTTTGTAGCAGAGCAAGCGGAGCAGTACGAGTTCCTGTTTCACAGTGAGCGATGTGTGTGTTCTTGAAGTGTTGCGGAGACGAGTATTGATTTTCTCTTTTCTTTCATTTTTTGAATCGAAAGTTGCAGAATCGCTTTTGAGGCTAGATAGACGCGTGGCCGAAATCTTCATCTTCTCTCGCGCGCCAGTCGTATGTTTGTTCTGGTCGAAGAAATGTCTCATTAGCAGGCGTCGTAATTGAAACTGTTCACACACTCAACTCGAAAGCATGTCATAGGGATCGTTGTTGTTAACCATGAAGGAGGGTCCGTTGTTGCCATGCTTCAGCTCGAAACCAGCGACACGAAGTTTTCTGACACAGTCATCGAGAGCAATACAAGCATCGTCGTTGATTGCGGATTTGTCGAAACGAGCGGCATGAATTGCGATTGCTAGGTGGCCTGGGATGGGATGCTTTTTGATCGAAGGCAGCTTCCTGAAATTCTCCGGCTAAAAGCAAGAGATTCAAAGAAGTTGGGAGGGAAACGAAAGAACGTATCATTGAAGAACAACGAACGTGGATTTTGCACCTCATCTGTCTATCTAGCTTTTTAGCTCCCTTCAACAAGTTCCTATATTCTTCATCCGCTTTTTCGCAGACGCATTTGGATACATATGTCGTCGCGCAGTAGACAAGCGGATCGTGCATTTTGACTCCTTCGTTCGCCATCGTTCGAGCTTCAAATTTTGGGGGTTTCGTGGTTGGTTAGGTCTTCGAGATGTCCAAGATGACAAAACAATCAATAGCGAGTAGAGCGTTCGTAAGTAAAGATTTCTTGAGGTTGTCAATCGAGAAAAGGGGGTCCGAGTTTCGTGTATATGTCGGAGGAAGTTTTCGTCGTCGTCGTCGTCAAAAGTCAAGGAAGACGGGTGGCAACTTCAACCAAACCACGGGTCGACTTTAGGGCCGGCGCTTTTAGTCCAACCTGATCTTCATTCAACGCGTCACCGTCTTTCTTGAAATTCCTTTAAGTTTTACCTCGACCAACATTTCTCCATCTAAGGTCATCTTCGCTCAAGGACATGATTTCGAAAAATAAGAAGAAGAAGCTCGAAAAGACTCATACAGTCGAACCTGTCATTAAGCATTACGCTCGCTATGCATAATCGGCCATTAGGCATGGGCGTATAGGTCTACAAAACCACTGGTACGCACCCAAATAAGTCTTATGATAAGCATAATCGCGCATTATGCATGGGAAAAGCCATCTACGAAAACCTATGCTTAATGACAGGTTCGACTGTACACTTCTTATGATTATAAGCAGAGCTTCGCTCGGCGTTCACATGCGCCGTCCAACCGACGGAAGGGTACGACATTCATATTCTGATTCAAATGCTACGCTGATGAGATGATTTTATTCTCGTAAGATTGGGTATAAGATAGAAGATAGAAGTGGGATTAACAAGCTCATCGCTTAACTGAATCAAACTTACAGGACGCTCGCTACCCGTCAGCGGCCTGTAAAGTTCTGTGGACGAAATCCCAGAAGTTGTTGCAGGGAAACATGGACATGGTCGTCTCCCATGGCGTTGTGCGGAAAAACGCCTGAGATTTTTCACGCAGGTGGGCGCCTGATGAATCCTATTGATCGAAGTCGAAGCAATTGTAAAACCTTAATACAAGCATGCGACAACGACTCGACTCCTATGGTACCTTTGGAAAGCCGTGCTTGAATCAGTTGGGACCACGAATTCGAATTCAGATTTGTGTTAGCGGTGGTTCTTCGATCCCTGACTTTCTTCGCCATGCTGCCGACGCCAGTGGGATAGCCTTTTTTCACATCGTATATTGAAGCAGGTTTTCGCATTCAGCCCAAACCACCATCATGTCAGCGACACAACAGTACCCACTCGAATCGCTACCACTCCTCGAAAGTCTGGCACACCAGTCCTCCAAGGTCCAATTCTCAGACGTCGCACTTCCAACACTCGACCGACTTCAGGCAACAATCCCTCAAGATCTCGATCCCAAGTCCGTTGCTACTGAATGGTTTGCATCTTTCATCGATGCTGCGGTCAAAAGAGACATCTCAGCGCTGTCTGGACTTTTTCTTGAGGATGGATTTTGGAGAGATATGCTTGCCCTGACCTGGGAATTTCGCACATTTCACGGTCAACAAACCATATCCAAGTTCCTTTGTGCGACTCTCGATGAATCTGGCTTCAACAAACTCACACTTCGTCCGGAGTCGGCGGGTCTCCAAGCATTCGGCCCCGACCTCATGTGGATCCATGGCATATTCGACTTTGAGACGAAAGTCGGCTTAGGATTCGGTATTTTCCGCCTCGTCCCAACGTCGTCCGGACAGTGGAAAGCGTATACTATCTACACCAATCTTGAAGAACTCAAAGGCTTCCCAGAATGCGTCGGACTCCTACGCGACAGGTTCGCAAACCACGGACAATGGCCTGAAAAGCGCAGGCGCGAGCTCAACTTCGAGGACGCGGAACCCGCAGTTATTATCATCGGCAGCGGGCAAAGTGGCCTTGACGTCGCTGCTCGGCTGAAGGTCTTGGGTGTCCCGACACTCGTTGTAGAGAAATTGCCTCGAGTCGGCGATCAGTGGCGCGGAAGATACGAGGCGCTCTGCTTGCACGATCCGATCTGTGAGTTCTGTCCAATTTCTGCAATACGTAAGCTCATATTGTTTTTCATGATCTCCCCAGGGTACGATCATATGCCGTATCTTCCGTCAGTATTATCCTTCGCCACCCTTTGACGATCTTATCCAACCTCAAGCGCAGGTTCCCGACATCTTGGCCTCTGTTCACTCCGGCGCCTAAGGTAAACTCGTAGCCGCTCATGATCAATAAATGGTAGAACTATTAATTAACATTATCTAGCTCGCCGACTGGCTAGAGTCCTATGCGCATGCTATGGAACTGAATATCTGGTTGAATTCTACAGTTGAGACAATGAAGGAGGTTCCGGGCAAAGGATGGTCCGTCGTTATAAAGCGAGGTGACGGGACCACCAGGACCTTCGTACCAAGACACGTCGTCTTTGCTCAAGGACTCGGAGGGGGAGAACCAATTATGCCGACATATCCTGGAATGGCGAGTGAAATCATCATTTGTGTAAATTTGTAATTCTTGACAAAGCATATGCAGGAGAAGTTCGAAGGAGAGGTGATGCACTCATCACAGTTCAAAACTGCTCGAGACAACATTGGAAAGAAGGTCGTCGTAATAGGCGCTTGTAATTCGGGCGAGTGCATATCTTATGACTGTCGGGATCTCATTCCTCACGTCTTAAGTGCAGCACATGACATCGCGCGAGATCATTGCGAACACGGCATCGGTACGTTCTCTCGCGAATGCCTTCGAGTGTATGTTTCGTTGATCTTCGAGTTTCAGACGTCACTATGTACCAAAGAAGCTCGACGATCGTTGCGTCCGCGAAAAATGCGTTACCTATTGTTTTCGGAGGTGGGAGCGTTCATTCCATTATCTAATATGGTTGCATTGAAATATCCTCAGGCACCTACTGGGAGGAGCCCATTCCAACGGACCTCGCGGACAGGATGGTAGCGTCCTTTCCGAATAAGCTGGTCTGGATTTTGCATCGTCGTGCAATGAATATGATAGCTGCAGCAGACAGGTATAGCATATACACTGCCTGCACAAGCCTCGATGGCCGACTTAAAACACAGGGAACTCCTAGAAGGATTGAAAGCGAAGGGTTTCCGTCTTAACTTCGGAGACGATAATTCTGGAATTGTGAAGCAATTCTATAGTCGAGGAGGAGGATATTATATAGGTGAGATATGTGTCTATTATTTACTGATGAGACTGAAACTGCTCCAAGATATTGGAGCAAGTCAAATGATTATTGATGGAAAGATTGGGCTCAAAAGTGGCAGCCAAATTTCTCACTTCACTAAGGAAGGCATCGTCTTCGAGGACGGCACCGATTTGCCTGCTGACGTCGTGATTTTCGCGACCGGGTATGTACTCATCAAGTACCGTTGCGTTCAATGCCATGAATTTTGACATGTCGATTAGCTTCGGTAAACCGCTTGACCTCTTAACCGAGCTCGCAGGCGAGTGCGTCGCTGCGCGTACTAAGCGTATTATGGGTCTCGATGCAGAAGGCGAGCTTAACACGTATTGGAGATTTAGCGGCGTTGAGGGCTTGTACCATATGATGGGTGGGTGTTCTGACACATTGATCGGTGTCTCGTCAGCGTGACTGATATATTTTTGCAGGTGGTTTAGCTCTATGTCGATTCCATTCCAAGCATATCGCTCTCCGTGAGTTTTCAAGTGCTTTTCCGGCCTCTTTGAAGTTGCTAATTACCCGGTCAAAAGAAATCAAGGCGAAAGAGGAGGGAATCCACGGCAAACGCTACGAAGACTAGAGATATACCATGCATCCCAAGCCGATTACCATCCACGAAAAACTCAAGACTCGCCCAAGTTCCAGCAAGTTCAGATTGCTGAATATTTACACTGTTTGCATTTGTTTTTATTCTCGGTGTTAGTAGAGCAACCCGATTTAGCCGAGCGCTTGATTTCTTGTTCGTGACCATCATGTTCTCCTTTCCACAACCTTCACTTCGTCTCCAAGTTCGTATGCATCTTCGCGCGGCAACTTACTCAAAGGCTCCCACTATCTTAGAATGAAAATAGGTGCTCGGCGGATCAACTTCCTTACTTCAGTGGAAGCAGGACGGTCCTTGCGATTAACAGCCTGAGATACGCCGAGGATCACTTCATCAAGCCCCCCCAGCTTATCTCGTAGCAAATCTGTTAACGTTCCAGTCTTTACGGAAGAGGGAAGAAATAGGCACTCGGGTATCATGGATGTCAGCGAGCCCGAAATCTCTTTATAAACCCCTCATCTTCGCACTCCGGATTCGATCTTTAGCTCCCATCGTTTTTTATATTCTGAGAAGATATTCAGCTTCACCCGTCGTAATGATCGTCAACGTCAAGGGCGTTTCCTCCAAAACTTTTGACTATGTGATTATCGGTGCGTTCAGACAACTTTGATATCTTCCCATCCGTCCACGCTCATTTTTATTGGACAATGGCGTAGGAGGAGGAGTGAGTCTTTCAATCTGCCTTTATGTAGTTCAAAATGCTGATAATTCGATTTGAAAGACATCCGGCCTCGCCTTGGCTGCAAGACTCTCCGAAGATCCCGCCACAACTGTTCTTGTTCTTGAAGCAGGCGAGGCGAACCTTCAGGACCCGAAAATCCGTGAGCGTTTCCTCTCTACAGCGAGCATACAAATGCTTACTCACTCAAACGGATTTGCGTCTATCAAGTTACTCCCGGTGTCTATGGCCGTACACTCTTGGACCCTAAGTACGATTGGGCTTACTTCACCGTGCGTCATTAGTACACGATTAAGTATTTTCATTTACGGACTTACTGTGTAAAGACCGAGCAGCCTAGCTGCGCTAATCGTAAGCTCTTCTGGCCAAGGTATCACTTTATTAGACAGAATAGCACGAACCATAGTCAAATTGACACAATGCGTACAGGGGCAAAGGTCTGGGAGGATCTTCTGCACTCAATTTCTTGATGTGGACTAAGCCTTCGAGATTCGATGTCGATGGTACTTAACACGAGTCTTCTTGGTTTGTATTTTATTCCACTTACTTTAAATATTCAGCGTTCGAAAGACTGGGAAACCCAGGATGGAACTGGTCGAGCTTCGACAAATATTCGAAGCGCTCTGAAGGGTATGTAGCTGAACTTGTCGAATTGTGCATGCTTTTATAGTCTCTTTTGGATAGTTTCGCCTCAGAATCCAAAAACACCGACAAGGAACTTCTTGCGCACGACGATAACTCGCATGGCCAGAGTGGTAAGTCGAATTTTTTACGTATTGTTCACTTTACTGAATTATCTACTTGTAGGTCCCATTATTACTAGTTATCCAGGATTGATCTCGGGTGTCGAGAAGCCTACTCACGAGGTATGTTAATAAAACTTTCATAATTTTAGACTACGATTCGAACGATTCGTCTTCAGGCATTGAATAAAGTTGGAATCAACATGATCAAAACCCTAGTATGTTGTTCTCTCGGCTTCTTGATGAAAAGTCCGACTAAATCGCTGTATTGCAGATGGGGGGATACGTAAGTGTTCAACCAATGGATGTAGTCACTCGATCCTAACGATCGTCAGGCCGACGGACATGGTGCCGGCGTAATACCTGGTACAGTAGACCCGAAGACTTACACGAGGTCCTACGCTGCCACTGTCAGTACCAATTCAAACATTTGATCCATTTGTATTCATTGCATTTTATAGGGTTATTACGAACCGAACGCGAACCGACCCAACCTCACAGTCGTCGTCTCCGCTCACGTTTCAGAAATCGTTACAGTGGCCAATGCTGATGGAACTCTGACGGCTACGGAAGTGAAATTCTTGTGCGAGGATGCGTCTCATTCAGTGAAGGTCGGAAAAGAAACGATTGTGTCCGCTGGGTAAGCCACACTCCAAACTACTTCGGTGCACTTCACTTATCTCTCGTCGCTAGGGCCATCAACTCTCCTCAAGTCCTCGAGCTGTCCGGCATTGGCGAACGATCTGTACTAGAAAAAGCCGGAATCGACGTGAAGCTGGAATTGCCTGGCGTCGGAAATAATATGCAGGATCATTACTACCTTGGGCTCACTTACGGTCTGTACTTTTTACTCAGTATTTACTTCGATGCGGGTACTGAAGGAAGGCGTTGCAGAGATCAAAGAGTCATTCCATGAAAACATCCATACCTTCGACGGGATGTTCAACCCGGAGGTAGCCGAGCAGCAAATGACCTTATAGTAAGCAGTACCTAAGCCCTGGATTTCATTGCATTTTCATTGAGCGATTTATCGGGCAGTACTGAAAAGAAGGGGCTCTGCACTATGTACATCCTTGGGTTGATGTTCGCGCCATTCGATGCGGTTTCTCCAGACGCAGACGAATTGAACAAGACTCACCTAAGCGCCATCGAAGCCGGATTGAAATCAGGGAAATATCCGCCAGGGCTCCAGAAACAATACGAAATCCAGTTTGAACGTCTCCAGAAGAAACTTCCAAGCATCGAACTCTGTATATTCCCCGGAATGTCGACGCCAGGACGTATGTTAATGTCAATTAATCTGCCAGAAATCATTCCTTACATCTCTTTACACAGTCGTGCCGGAGCCTGGAAAGAAGTACGTGTCCCTCATGCCGGTCACAAACCATCCGTTCGCTCGTGGGTCGGTCGTAAGTGCTCGAAGCCACTGTCCAACACTACCTTCGGTTTGACTGGCGCAATTAGCATATTACATCGAAGGATCCTCTGGCTCCTCCCGCTATTGACCCCGCCACTTTCAAGGAAGATCATGGTACGATGCATTGCGTTGTTGTTCATAAGCGTGACTTAAACTCTACTCTTGACAAAAGACCTCGCTGTCATGGTGGAGGCAGTCAAATTTGCGCGAAAGGTCGCTCAACAGGAACCTCTCGCAAGCATGATTACAGGTAGATTGTACCTCAAATTGCGTGGCTCAGAAGTTGATCATCTCGCGCAGGCAATGATATCTTACCTGGACCTGATGTTCAAAGTGATGAGGACATCGCTGGTGAGAAGAGAGAATTGATATATCAAACATCAAGTCCCTGACCTTTTCCCGACAGAGAAATTCGTCAAACAAGTTGTCAGCACGTCGTTCCGTAAGTCCATCCGAAGTTGCTTGTATACTCGAACAAATTTGATTTTCTTCCTTCGTTAGACACCAGCTCGAGTCTTTCCATGCTTCCCAGAGAAGACGGCGGGGTGGTCGACAACAAATTGAAGGTTGATAGCACCACATAAATCTCAGTCATAATAACGCCCTACTGACTTCCATCAGGTTTATGGTACGACGAACATCCGGGTCGCCGATACATCCATCATTCCACTACACATCAGCGCACACACTCAAGGTTCGCTCTTCGCACTCTTCTTGAGATTCGTGCTTCTAAAAAATCAAATTTATTCAGCAATCGCATATGCGATTGGGGAACAAGGTTTGTAGAAAATGACTTTCTCTTAAGACGGAATACTGACACCTTTGTTGTAGCTGCCGATATCATCAAAGGCCTCGCATAAGGGGCGCGAACTATCTTCACGCATATAGTCGATCATGGAATGACCATTGGCATTCTCTTCATCAAGAAATCCCATCTGCTTACCTGTATCGTATAGTATTCGGGAATTATTCAAGTCAACACGATCCGAGTCCCGTCTTAACGGTACTCGCTCGTGCTTCTGAGAGCCCTTCATACTGGAATCATGACCACCCGGCAGCCCAAAATTCGCAAATGAAATGAGATGGCGGCTCTTTGCATTGCTTTGAGAACTTAAATCTGACTCTCTGCTTCTTTTACACAGGTGTGCAGTGGCGTCAGCCTTTCTGCATCAGAATCAAGCGCATATGCTATCAGTTCGCGGTCGATCTCTTACCTGCAAGGAAGGGTGATACCCTCGGAACTCCTCGAAGGTAGCGTGAGTCTGGGAGCTACTTTAATTTGATATGCGTTCCATGTGGTTATTCTTGCTAAAAGACTGGGAACAGGATACACATTGCTATGGGACATCTGAAAAAGCGAAAATCAGGGCTTATTGGGTATGGTGTGTAAGATGATTTCAGGAATCTGATAAGACGTTATGAGGTACTCACCGTACTCTGCTTTCCCAAGACTTGAGCTTCTCGAACATCCATGAACCATTATTGTCGCATCCATTCTTGCGAGCTTGTTTACCTCCAAGTCTCGGAAAGCGTTTTCCAGCGGAAAAGTTGGAGCTTTGATACAGTATCCATTTTCCCGTCGTCTAGCATGGTGAGATCTCCTTATTCGAATTGCGACCACCATGGAATTTCGAATGAAAGTTACCACAACATCGTTTCGACACCCAGCGGCCAGTGTCTACCGTTAAAAAAACGACAAAAGCTCTGAAGTGTCAAGTATCAACGAAAGCGATAGTATCGGAAGCTTCTTGCGATTTGTTCACTACCGCTGCTTACGACCAAACCGTCAGTCGATCCCCTGAAAACAAATTGTTCACTGTCGTAAATGAACCGTCGCCGCATCCCCTCGGCTCGAAGCTTCAAAGATATTTTCCGTCGTAGTATATACATAAATAAATTACATCGGAAGAGAGGCACCCCAAGCCAACAGTGGTAACGCGGGTAAGAGTAAACTACAATAATTTTCCGCATCGAAAGGTCGAGTAGGAAATCCCTACAGGTTTTACGTGTAGACAACCCAAGGAAAATACGAGGAGGTCGCATGCGCTACAGGTCAAAGGTCTTGAAGTCTACAGTCGTTTCGCTCTTGTCGTCCTTCCCGTAGTTTGCCTCCTGCAATTCAATAGACGGAGAAAAAGTCAATCATGATGGTTAGCCTGCTGATTCTCGAAAATGAGAACTAACCGTATCGCGTTCCTTGCTGTCGACTGCATGGCCCATCACGCTCTCTCCATCACGTTGCACGATGCGTGTCTCGTCAACCCGTATGCTGGTCAGGTCAACGAAGTCCGAGGCCGGCTTCCGGCTCCCCATCTTCCCGAATGAGGTGGCGAATTTGCGGAGCTGGAAGGAATTCATGTTCCCGCCGTTGTCGGACACCTCTGATACCGGGGCCGATGTCAGATGTCTACGGTTATTGAGGTTGGCGAGCAAGCAGTTCGTGTACCTGTCGAGAAGAAGAAAGAAAGAAGCTCAGCGCGCTTTCTTGAACACTGGAGGGAAGACATTACAGTTTACCCAGCACATACGCCCTGTAAATGTTCGAATTAGACTCCTGAACACTGACGCAGGAAGAGCGACTGCACTTACGGTACTGTGTGCGCAAGGCTCTGGTTGCGAGACTTAACAAACAAAACCATTCCGACGCCCGCACATACGGCTGTGATAGCGGCGGTCTCCACGACGTGTCGAATCAGAATGTTTATGATGGAATTCGTTTTATCAAAGGTCGACCTTGTCCTGGCTGTCATGAACTGATGGTTTTTTTCAGTGAGCGCGAAATTAGTCTCTTTGTAAATTTGCTCACTATGATCGTCATGCACCCAGCGATCAGGACATCGCAGGTGAAACTCCCCACTAGCCATACCTGCTTGACCGTCAGTAGGGAAATTCTGCACCAAAGCGAAAAGAATTCGTACCATGAAGTATGGGACTACAGCGGGAGGACTCTGGACGAGTTTGATAATGTCGTACTAGGAAAGTATCGGTCAGATGCGGCCGTAAAACTTCCCGTGGTCCTGTCGAATATACCTTGATTGAGCCGATTAGGGCGCCCAAGAACTCCATGAATGCGACCTGCAAGGAACATCTGTCAGGCTCGCTCAGACGGTGCGGTCGTAGTGCCGACACTAACCACACCAATCGCGACAGAGAACCCCTTGAGGTAGCGACCTCCAAGGGTCCAAATCCGCCTGAGATTCAATGTCAGCAAGCGGCCCGGCCAGTAAGATGCGTCCACTTACCATGCGTAGAATAATTGTACTATCATTGCGACTGCGAAGAGGGGGGTCAGTCGTATCCAAAGGAAGAAATTGAAGACTTCATTTACCCAAGCCCGCCATGATTGGCAAGATCGATGCGGTCCAAGCGAATCCTCCGCCCGTAAACGCAGTAATTTCACCCCAGTTCTGTATGCAGAAATACCAGGAGAACTGCGTCGTAAATCCCGTTTGCACCATATCCAGAAAACATGAGCCGTAAACTGACAAAACAGTCAACGAAAAGGATAATAAGATCAGGAGTCGAACGTTCGCTCACCTAGCCACTTTACGGCCCATTTGTCATGAGGATAATTCTTGTTATAGTCGACTAAGGAACATACGGTCAGTGAAGTGCGAAATTGGGGATTATGCAACATGATTCAGGGAGGAGCACGAACTCACATAGTTGATGAATAAGGATCCCAGTGAGTAAGTAATTCAGAATGGTTCCTATGAACTTTTACGAGAGGTATCGAGTTAGACATCAAATCCTGCTCATCCGCACACAATGCAATCACCATAGGTCCAATTCTGATGCAATAAGCGTTAGACTTTAGATAGAGCACAGGAAACCGGAGTTTTCTTACTGGGCTATGATACTGAATCCTGGTACTGATGGTGGCGCCATCTCGATTTCTTCTGGGGGATGGGGAGGCACGAGATTTCCGGGTTGATATCAGAACCTGACCAGCAGAGCTCGTCTGGCAGTTGGAGGGGCGGGGGACGAGATATCAACGAGGAAGGGGAGACTCGGATCGTATCGGTCGTGATAGAAGAAGTAAAAGGGCAGCGCGAAGTCCGCGATGAGTATGGCACTTATAGAGACTGCGTGCTGACCGCTCCAAACCCCATGAGATATTTTCATTCGACGCGCTAAATATAATGAGCAGCGGTGGTGAGAGCCAATCTTTCCACCACACGCGCAAGGTTCTGCGGGCATTCAGTACCGACATCAAACATCGAGAGATGGAAGCAACGAAGCGAAGACTCTGTCACTCACTTCGACATTTTCGTGTGTAGCAAGAAGGTAGAGATGCACTTGAAGGATATTGACGACTATCATTGACCTGATGTCCGTTTACCCCTTACTATGCCAATGGTGATTCGATCATCGGTTCTCCTAGACGAATGCTAGCCGCCCGACTCGAGCTTGGAAATGCTTGAAGATCTGAGCAGTTCGGGAATGGCAAACGGATTCGCTAGTTGAAAAAAGACAGCCAAACACAGTTGACGGGCTCCACACCGCGCAATCGGAGAAACGCTCTTCGATGAAGTTTCGTCCTTCGTCTACTTAGACTATTGAGTTCGATATCGTAGAACATTCGAGGTGGGTTTGTCGTCGAACTTTTTCCAATGTTCGTGGTGGTTGTGCAGCAAGCCGCGGCGACGAACTCCCGACTCGGGTGTCCACGCTCTCGGGTTTGCTTTCTGCCACGACCAATCGCCACGACAGGGCCCGGGAAGCTCCTAATAGGGTTTGTGGCGGATAGGGGATTTGAGGCGACGAAAATGGGCCTTATGTTCGTGGAGAAAATAGGGGATTCGAGCCCCCGGAGGGCCGATCTTTGTGGATATATAGGGGATTCGGGGCTCCGAGGTGGTCTCTGGAAGGTCAACGAAGGTGAGTTAGGCGCCAAGGTTACCTCCTCATGAGCAAGACCTCCAGAGATCGTCGAGCGCGAGGAGGCAGCTCAAACGTCAATCACGGTCAGAATCTGCCATTGAAACCCGATTTTATTATTTAATTGATTTAAAATTTATTATCTAGGTACTAAAAATAGCTCACCTTCGTGGACTTTGGGGGATTTCAGACCCAAAGTCGCTCGAACCATAGGGGATTTGAGGGTCGATTTGGGGGTCCGGAGCCCACAAACCCTTATACGAGCTTCCCGGGCCCTGCCACGACCATCGCTCGCTCAGTACGTTCATGGCTTCAGAAAACCTCAAACTTGGTGCATAAACATACGAAAGACTTCGAAAACTTTCTTGTTGCTAACGAGCGAAAAATTGGAATGCTAGACGTGGTGGTTCTCTTTCAAGTGGTCAACGACAACGCGACGGGTACACCAGTGCACCTCGTCCTTTGGGGGATCTGCATCTGCACCAACGTCCCTCTCCCCCACTCTGCTTTTTTCTTGAGCTAAATCTTGACTCTCCCGAACTTTGGGGCTTGTGACGATTGCGAGGTCGTTTATCCGCCAACGATCCGTTCATATTATCGAAGACGCCTCTGTGAGCGGCGTCCTCTCGAACTTGAAGGACTGCTCCCGTGCAATCAAGTCATTCCGTTACTTCGAGTCTTTGCGAATGCAGTTCTATACTATGCGGTGAGCTCGAAAGGGTACTGAGCTCGCCCCTCAAGCAGGACTAAGCGGCGTGGGGTTGGCAGTGAGATAGAAAACTTCGAACGTCCAATTGCAACTGATTGCATATCACTTCTGGAATTCTAGGCACATATCACCTCTCGTACCTAAGGACAACGGTAAGCATTCAAGTTTGGTATCGTATCCGCGAGTTTTTCGCATAAATTGACCCAGTGCTAATGACCGTAGGCAACGGGCGATAGGCCAGCCTGGCCGAGCTCTACTCTCCTCTCGCCATAACGTCTTGCCTTTTCTCACATTACGTCGCCTCAGCAATAGCGTTCAGACGCTACGACCATCTGGCTCTCACTTCTCTCAAATTCTCGATCATGATCACGGTTGTTTCGCAAGCGATTCCTAGGCCCGCCAAATCCCAACATAGCACTCTCCGCCACACGAGACGTCAATCACTTCTCCTGTACTTGATCCTTCTCGGATTCTCCTTCCCACTGCCACTGGCAGGGCTGGCATTTTCTGTCCGCAACACCTTCTCGAAGCTGATTGAGTGAGCCTATTGCGCCGCCCAAGTGACTTCTTTTCAAAGTTTCGCATTGCGCCCAATGTTTACGGAAGGACCGTGACTTCAATCAGACTGGAAAGAGGAGATGCTGATCCATGGTACGTGCGTGGTATAATATTAATGCTCTTCTGCTCATTGGATACTGTTCTAATTCTATCACTCGTATCAAAGTTACAATCTACGCGAGAACTGGTTTCCACCTCTAACGCACTATCTGATCTTGACGGACATCTTTTCCTCTCGTCCGTCAGCCTCTCGGGTTCCCAGTCTTTTGGGAACTATTTGCGCCAATCTTGCTTGCATCATAGGCGCTGCGTAACCATACTATCTTAACAAAGCTGCGTAGCCTGACAGCCTGGGAGCTCAAGCTTTGTTGCTAATCGAATACTTATGGTTGGGTTTGGACTGTATCCGATGGAGACCTTCCTCGAATTTGACGTTCGAACGTTGGTTGCTTCGTCTTAAACTGAGCGCGACGCCATTCGGGACGGAGTCCCACATTCCGCTCTCGGTTACCTACCTTAAATTTGTTCATTGGTGCGTAGTGGCTGGGTACCTTCGATTTGAAGTTCCGTCGTAAAGACGTTCCACACGTAGAGTGAATACTGTCAAAGAGTGTAGGTGCATGCGTAAGGCATAGGATGTAAATCTACCCTCGTTTTATTTCCTTCAAACCGAAGAGAAAGGCGTGACATGCATCTTATGAACAGATCGAGAGATCGGCTTTCTTCAGAGCTCCCATCCGTCAAGCACGTCACGATCGACCTCTATCTTCCTCGTCAAACCACAAAGCATACGATATCAAACAAAAAGAACTCACGACTCGATGGTTCTTCATCCCTATAGGTCCAATCGTTGTCAGGAGAATCCGGAACTCTTTCGAGTTCTCCATAGTGTTCTTCAAGCTCCTCCACCACCGTGAACATATCCCTGCAGAAGATCTTCCGCTCTCTGCATACTGTTCCCATTTCCCTGGATATCTCCACGTCTTTTTTCTCGTCTCGCTCGCGGAGGATACCGTCCTCCGCCATTGGACCCAGAAAGCTTGTGTGAATTTCGCGTAGATGAGGTAGCGTGCCCTTTTCTACGACTCTGGCCAACTCCAAACCATGCGAGTAGGGACCTGTGTAGTTCAAAATTTCTAGCTTTGGAAAGAATGCCATGGAGGCCGGCGTGATCATTGGCGATTCCATCGACAGCTCGCGTAGTTCGACGAAAGGTGAGCGGATTACGGGACATCCGACATCAGGGAACGGCCCATGGAAAAATGGTGTGCTTATGCGCAAACCCTTGAGCGAGGAAGACCAGACTGGCAGACATTCCTTGAGCGCTTCAGCACAGTCGTTTACTGCCGATTGCAAAAAGGCTGGCACAGCCACAAATTATGTCGCGCGTCTCTCCTGTCTGACAGAAAAAAACAGTATATCAACTCTATCTCAATAAATACTTGACACTAAGCTATGTATGAAGTACCAAAAAATTCAGAATGACGAGGGCTATCTCTGTATGCAATTTTTATAAAAAATGGCTGACAACTCGTTTCAAAGCGACTCCCACACTGCAATTCGCGTCTCGAACGCCTGAAACCCGTCGCGTTGTAAAAATCGTACGCAACGGAAACGAAAGGAAAGAGCGCCATTAAAAAATCGTAGAGGCATATATGGTACTCTACATGATAAACAGCTACAGAACGCGCGAAAGAAGCGGCAGAGAATTCAAAGAATAGCAATACTTCATCATTTTTAGTATGTTTACAATCTCTTGCACGGCACGAGTCTTTCCTAGCTCATATTATTCACAAAAAAAGGCGTATTGCTGGTCTTACTCTTCGTGAAGGTATATGCCATTGATTTATTGACAATTTAGTTACATACAGCAACACTACTTGGGCAGAGAGATTGGGCGGCGAGGTGCAGTGTATCTACACTGTCCTCGACCTTTCTGTCCGTCAGTTTCGCCAGCACCACCGCTACGAGCGAGGAATTGACGCTAGGAGAGGGCGGGGCACGTCAAATATAGACGGCGGGATCCTTCTGCGCGCACGACGGCCTTCGCAGACGGGACGGACGATTCCAACGTCCTGGCCGTTGACTTTCGCAGAGCCGCTCGCCGCTCGCCGCCTTCTCTTCCTACTTTTCCCTTCCGTTGTGCAGACGACGACACCTATTCCCAGCACCTTTATTGGTGAGCGACCTCCGGGGCTGACGAGTGCTTCGACGACAAAACGCGAGCACGGTCATGCGCCTTCTCGCGACCGTCTCGCGCCTTCTCGCAACCGTCTCCTCGCGATATCGATGTGTCGTGCCGTGACGGAAGGAGAGAGAGAGGAGAGAGCCGAAGGATGACATGCTGGGGATTGCAGAGAATGGATGAGAAACGGCAAGATAGAAAGAGAAACACGCCACGCACCGATGAAATGCTCAATCACGTCCAAGTCCCTCGATATCCGCCATTCATCTTCTCTCCAGGAGCTCTAAAGCGGGTCCCATCGAACGGGTAGGAGCCAAGAAGGGAGCCTCGTCCACGTTTCCCTCGTCACCTTGGGTACGTCGAGGTGTTTTCGTGAGGTGAGCGAAGGTGCGGGTAGCGGGGGTGTAGCTCACGACGAGCTTCGTTATGCACTCCCGATCGCCGTCGGAGGTCTTGAAGGCAGAGGGCGAGAGACAGAGCGCGGGGAGGAAGAGGAGGATGAAGGTCGTGGACGAGCACGACGACGAGCACGACGACGTCGTCGTTGTTGTCGTCACGACGACGTCGACGACGCGTGGCCACAACCGCATCGACGGATTTGGACGGGCCACGCTCCTTCCTCCCCAACCACCATGACCAGGCCACGCAAGGACGGTACAACGCCCAAACCACGCAACACGACGAACAGACCACGTAAGGGGCTGCGTTTTGTCGCTCCAACGGTCGTCGATGTCGGCGGGTATCGCAGCAAGGCGCTGTACTCCGTTCGTTGGAAGAACGACGAGGACAACAGCCGCGCGTCCAACCGCGCGTCCAACCGCGCCTATTACCCCGACGTCGTCGGTCGTCCCGCAAACGAGCCACCTCAGGCAGTCCCAACAGCACCAGCAGACGCTATGGGTGGTGGACAGGAGGCCCCCATCGAAGCCGCATCCCCTGCACCCTCGAACCCACTTACAGCGACGACGAACAAAATTGGCGCCGGCGCAACTGCACTCGACGAACCTGCTCGTTCCGAAGCCAACGCGACAGCGCTGTCGGACGACCGGGATAAGCTAGTGCAGGTAAGTATAACCTTTCTTTTGCTCTGCTCGTGGATCTTCAGAGATCAGGAGGAAATGTGAGTCGGGTCCAGCAGATGGGACTTCGTGGACGATGGATAGCTCCAACGGCGAAGCTACCAAACCGTTCTCTCATAAACCGTAGGTGTCCTTGTTTACAACTTATATTCACAGGTCTCTCGCAACCTCCGGACCTCTCTCGAGCTCGCGTCCTTCAAAGTCAGGCGGCAAATCCCAAACCTCCCCTTCAACATCGTCGAAGCGGGCGTAACGTCGCTTCTGGACTTCACCATACTCGCGGAAACGGGTAAACCACCCCGCCTCCCTCGTCCGGAGATCATCGACACTGCGAAAGCGAAGGATCGCGTGCCGGTGAGTCTCTGTCTCAATTATCTTGTCAAAAAGCGCGCTGACGAGTTCTCCAGCTCACCTTAGAGACGTGTAGCCGGACGTTCCTCAAGGATCCTCGCGGCAAAGCCCAGAAGACCATTTACCAGCGCGAGCCCGAGCAATTCCAGCCGAGCAACCTGGCCGCGGATGCCCGGGATATGTCTGCCGCCGTTGTGTTGACATCGCTGTCGCACGCGTCGTCCCTCTTATTCTTCGCGGGCAAAACCGGCAGCAACGACAGCAGCAGCACCAACAACGCCGACGCCAGTGGTGGACTCGACGCGGAGATCGAAGGAAGGGCCTCCTCCCACACCCGAAAACGCAAAGCGAAACCGGAGGCATCGAGCGCAAAGCGTCTGCGTCAAGAGTAGGTGGGTCACGTCGCAAGCTGCTTGGGAGTCGGTGTAGTTTTCTGGATCCGGTAGGTCCAAAGTGTCCGAGACTCATAGTTTAGATTTGTTTGAAGTTTGGATGTAGTAAGTATGAGGAAGGTCAGTCACGCGCGTCATAGAATAGAATATTGTTCGTTCTTTCTTGAACTTAGCTTACGGGCGCGCGCGTCGCGCTCATTCATGCTACGTAGGGAGGATCTTTCGACATTCGACGTCTCGTTTCGACGAACATGATCGTCATTCCCCACAATCACGATGTGGATGGGAAATCAGTGCGTGATCAAACTTCAAGGGTCTTTCGAAACAGGCCTCTGACTTCTGCAGACCGTGACTTTGCACGGATAGGTAAACTAGGGTTGAATGAGCAGAGAATAGGCGCGAACTCGGTGTACGGTTTAGAAACACCCGCATGTACATAACGAAGAAACAAATGATATTTTACGCTACTTCGATGTCATGTTGAATACTCCAAACTGGTGTGATATGAAGATAAGTATGTAATTTTGATGAATTTATTCGTCCTCTCGTCGAGAATCCATTCTTTCGATGAACAGAACGCGTCCATACGGCAAAAGCCGAGATGATCTTGTTGTGGCACGCGTCCCACGCATGGCTCTACTTCCAACCACCATCGTCTTCCTCCTCTCTATACTGGAATGACGAGCGGTGTTGCTCTCTCAGAGGACCTGCGGGGGGTTCTCGTGCACATGCACGTCATAGGCGGGCTGGATGCGAAGCTTATCGCACAATACACCGGCGTATCGAAACGATCAGTCTACCGCATCCTAGCGGATTGGAAACGCACGGGGGAGGTCAAGGTTGTTTCGGAGAGAAAGCAGGGACGCCCGAGGGCATTGGATTTCGCGGATACTCAGGTGCGTGTACAATCCCTGACATCTTTTATGACTCACCAAAGTTTCTCTTGTCGCGTAGGTGGTCATAAACACTGTAACCGATCGGAACGACATGTATCTCCAAGAACTCCAGCAAGTGCTCGTGGAACGTTGCGGCATTCGCGTTTCCGAATCGACGATATGGAGAACTCTCCAGCGCGTTGGTTTTCGAATGAAAGAAGTGAGTCGCTCTTGACGGATTCATTGAATTTTTGCGCTGATACCTTGCAGATTTCGAAGGCCGCTCTGGAGCGAAACGAGACAGTTCGGGCAGAGTTTCGACTCAATATCGGCAGAAACTATAAGGTCGAACAACTCGTCTTCGTAGATGAAAGCGCATGTGACCGCAGGACGTATCTACGCAGCAGGGCGTGGGCACTCGAGGGACTACGTGCATGTCGAAAGCAGGTCTTTGCTCGAGGGAAAAGGTAAGCTTTCTATTATATTCTCGATCATCAAACACTGAAATCCGTACGAAAGGTACTCAATACTCCCCGCAATAACCCTCGACGGAATAATAGAGTGTCTGATCATCGAGGGATCATTCAACACCGAGCGTTTTGTCCAGTTCATCGAAGATCTATTGCCGAAGATGAACCCTTTCCCAGAGCCGAACTCCGTCATCGTAATGGACAACTGTATCATCCACAAGTCCCCCGAAATACGAGATCTCATTGAATCAAGGTAGTTTCTCTCGATCCTCTTACGTTCTGTCGCTAACTGAAATTTAGAGGTATGAAGCTTGAATTCCTACCGGCATATTCACCCGACTTGAATCCCATCGAGCTCGCGTTCTCGTTGCTGAAAGGGAAGCTACGCCGATCTCCTCCTCCCTCGGGACCAGACTTCGCTGTTCTAGAGTACTTGTATCTTCAAACGTTCTCCGTGACGGCGGCGGAGGCAAGGGCTTTCTATCATCAATCTGGGTATATCTGACTTACTCGACATCTTGTTATATCACAATCTGTATTGTCATACTTGTAACTACCAATCTCTTCGAATGACAAGAGCAAATTTGTATGATCACACGCTTATAAGGTCATGAAAACACTTTGATTGGTACTTCGAATGACTGAACATAAGAGCATATACAAAACATATCGACGAGCAAACACTACAGAGCATAACGACGAGCAAGTACAAAATGCAGAACTAACTACCCTCAAAGCACCAACTTTCCCTTCTTTTTCACCTTTGCGACGTCCTCGACTGCGTATGCGTGGACCCGGTTGATCAAACCAATAGTGATGTCGATGTCGTCGTCGCCTGCCAACGTCTTTATGTCCATGGTCGACATCCGAGTGATGTCGTCGATCCTTGTGCATCCGTTCACCGCGAATACCACTGCGAGCGCTGAGTAGTTGTGCTTGTCTCGACCACGTTCCAAGTCATCTTCACAGCTCTTTAGCCAACTTTGAATGGTGGGGTAATCCAACGGACCTTGGTAGGCCGGCCTCTCGACGGAGGGTGCAGCGGGTGCAGGAAACTCGAGGGGGAGGGGTACGCGCGACGCTTCGTCCGTCGCGTCAACTGCGGCCTGGGCTTCGGCGAGGTCGGCGGCGAGGTTCCTTCTTCCCGGGCGCACGAAATCGAGGAGCTTAGACGACATGGCCGCTGGAACGCGATCCGCAACGACGCCGGGCTCTCCTCGAGCCTGAAAAGATTGTCAGTGAAGAACGAGAGTGATGAAATGAATGAACACGTACCAGCCTGTCGGCATGATCTACCACATGTTCGGGAAGGTACGAGCCACACGTCTTACCGTCCCATTTCTTGTAGCAAAGACGACGGTGCTTTTTACAGAACATTCCTACCTGAACGGCCTCCGTCGACGCCGTAGACTTGTCGTGAGCGGAAGTCCTCGCATCGACAACCACATCTGTCTTTTTAGTCGACGACCTACCTCCCTTCGCGTCTTTCGCTCGAGGCGTCGCGCCCTTCACGTTCTGCACAAGATCAAAGAAAAAGCTTCAAATGAAATGAGAGGACCTACCTGGGCTCCCTCGAGCATGTTGTGAAATATCACGCTGCTAGCTATGTCTGCGATACTTTCCTTCTTGTGGCCGTCCACATGCTTCGAGAATTCCAACCAGAACTCATCCCACTCCGTCTCCTTCGTAACGTAGGCGAGGACCTTCTTGTTACCCGTCTTCTTGCTCCATACCGCCTCGTAACCTAAACTCACAGAAGGGATAGGCAATTCCAATTGCTCGCTAATCCTCGCCTTGAGTTTCCCGACGGAATCCTTGGACGAGATCATGACGGACCGCAGAGCCCGTCCGTCGTGTACATTCACCTTCAATTTATATTTACCTACGCTTTTTCGACCTTGTGGGATGGCGGCGAGCTGAGGCAATTTCACGGCTTGCTTGCGGGGGAAAGGGGTTGAAGTCACCGGACCTAGTACTGAAGATTAGAGCGTGGAATGGGTAAAGGCGAGACAACTCACCGGCAAAACTATCGTCGCTTTCATCTTCGCTGGGCACCGCGTCGACTTCTTCGGCATAGTCTTCATCGGATTCCGAACCCGACACCATAAGAGACCCATCGGCTAGACCAGCGTTCAAAGTATCGACAATGTTGTCCAACGTAGGTTCGAGAGGGAGGTGCTCCTCGAGATCCTGTGCGACCTCTTCGACAGTCTCGTCAACAAATTTGACGGAGGGTGGCTTCTACACAACGATGGTCATCTGAGCGACCATGAAACAATTATAATAAGGACAATACATACCGATCGACCGCGTGTCTTCAGCGCACTTGTTTTCTCTGTCGACGCTTTGCTGGATGGAGCTCTGGACATGCTTCTGGCCTGCTGCAATGTGAATGAGCGTGCCTTAGCCGGAAATGAATCCACCTTACCCGCTGCGCAGCCTTTCGCTTGGGTGTTATAACGAAGGTATCCTAAACGCAGGTTTGTCAAATCAAGGGTTGAAATTAGGTGAATCAGCTTACATCGTCCTGTTGGGGAGGAGGATCTATGGCTTTTGGCTTTTGGGGAGGAGGATCTTTGGGTTTGGGAGGTCGGCCTCGAGGTCGTTTGGCAGGAGGAGGAGCGGCTGCTTGTGCGAGTACTTGCTTCGCCTTATCAGAAGGCTTTGTCGCCCGCTTCTCTCGTTCCATTCCCAAGCCTGCGCCTCGGAGATTGTTGTCAAATGAAGAGAAGAAACAAGGGGAAGACGACGTGTGAGACGATCAAATACCTGCGCAACCGTGGGTATTGCTAGTGTCATATATACTCACCCCTCAGCAACTTCTCCCTCCTCCACTTATCTCAACGCCCATCGTCTAGCCGAAAGGCCCTCGTCCACTGGTAGGGCCTTGCGTTCTGCCACTACGAAATCTCGAAAGTGCTATTTGCAAATCGATTCAGAAACTCTCGCCGTCCCGCTCCTCCCATGGTTCTCAATGCCGAAGGGCGGGATGACCGCAGTGGAAACAGCTCGCCTTCCTCGCGCGATATGAGCGCAAGACAGCGTCAAAAGAGCAGACTGTGCGTGATCATTTCTCTTGATAGAAATTCGTTGAATTGAGTTGCGTACAGAGACGATCACCAGAGTCCCCCCGCTAAGTTCGAAGAAGATTACCCAGCATTCAGCGAGTTCCTACGAAACAAAATCCAGGACATTATGCTCCAGATTTCGGGCCTCAAACAATCGTCGAATGCGAGGTCAGAGGCTTTGGAAGACAGACTGAAAACTGTGGAAGACAATGTCACGAACAACGTCGAGCCGGCGCTTATGTCGCTCAGCGAAGGGATGGAGATAGTATTTTTGTCTTTGTTGCGTGTGCGTACCCCCGTTCTTTTGATCATAGTCTATTCTGACCTTTCGCTAGCTTCGCAATCCTGCCGTTGCCGTCCTGCTCCGAAAGCAACTTGACAACGCTCGCCTCGGTGTCGCAAAGGGATTCCATCTTCTCTTCGAACTCGCCTTCAAAAATATCTTCAGTAAATACAACCGAACGGCAGAAAGTGTCGAATGGTTCAAATTCAAGAAAGCTCTAGACCATCATTTCGCGTCGTACTTCAGAACGGAGGTCGTTGAAGGGATCGTAGCATATCAGGGTACATCAATTTTCAGCAACTTGACTCGCGATGATCTCCTCGCCATCGGCAACACAGGCAAACAGCCATCCGCCGAGGGATACAGCCCCATTCTTCCTCATCCCGACGCATCGATCTTCAGAGTGACTACGTACGTCGCTGGCCAAGCGGCTGAGAGGGAACTTCCGCATCTTAGGAGGATCCCGCCACCGAAGAACGACGGTAAAGAAGGCGGTTCATCTGATACCGTACTGCATGGCGGCGAGGGTGGCGGCGAGGGTGGCGGCGAGGGTGACGGCGAGGGTCACCATGGTGAGGGCAATCGCGACAAGAGCAACCAAGGGGAGGGCTTTCACAGCGGAAGCCAGGGTTACGGCACCACCGGCGATTACGATCCTATGCATGGTGTTCGCGAGGGTCAGGACCAGGCCTATGGAGGTGGATATGGCGATCAGGCTTACGGCGGAGGCTATGGAAGCGGCGGCGAGGGCCAGGGCAGCTACTTTCACGGCGGCGGCGACTCCGGCGGCCAAGGTCGCGATGAAAACTTATACGCAGACTACGAGGACGATTACGACTATGACTACGATGTTGATTTCGAAGAAGGCGAAGACGACAGATTCGAGACCCACAGCGAGAAGAACGCAAAGGAGTTCATCAAACGAGCGGGAGACGACCTCGTACTCTACGAGCAACTTCGATTCTTTATTCCGACCTTCATTTGGGCGTACAACGAACTCAAATGCGCAATTCTTGGGGAGAATGAGAAGATTGTGACGGCGACGAGGTGGATCGAGTCTCAGGAAGCGATCATCTTTGCATACAATGCGAAACCCCTCCCACAGGAGAAGCGCCCTCCCGTCAGGACGCCTGGAGATATCGGGAAGTTCGACTTGGGGATGGGAACCGAGTTGAGGAAGCAGGAGTATTGGTCAGACTTTCTGACCAAGTTTCGAGAGAAAGAGAGAGCTGAGGGGGAGAAGGCGGCGAGACAGAAGACGCAAAAGGGCGGAAAGAACTCAGCGTCGAAGAAGGGAGATTCCTCTCGCCATTCTTACAACAACCCATCTAGTTATTCGACAGCTGCACCTCCGCCTCCGCCTCCGCATCATCCGCCTCCGCCACCGCATCATCCGCCTCCGCCACCGCATCATCCGCCTCCGCCTCCGCCTCCGCCTCCGTCTCAGGGTGTTAGACGAAAGCGATCAGGTAGTGACGATATGAGCAACGGGAGCGAAACGTCGCGCTCTAGCCGTCCGGCGAAGAGCCGCGCAACTCATCAAGCTCGTACGTGCGCCCTTTGACGAGAACTACGAGCTATTTCACTGATCTTTCCTATTTACAGCCGTTGCCGGACCGTCTTCTTCGACCACCTCCTACGATAGCTTCATGCCGTTCTACCAACAGTTTGTTTCAACGTGCCCCAAGCACGTCGTCGATCACATGAAGGCTTGCTTCAACGGGAACTTGAGCGAGGCCGATAACACTCAGGTCGCGAATGCTATCAGCCAAACGTATGTCAACTCCCAGATTCGCCTAGCTGCCATAGAGCGATACAACCATCTGTTCGAGAAATTTGTCATCATCTACAAGTGCCTATCGGTGCTTTTGGACACGAAGTTCCTCGAGATCGCGGTTTTCGGAAACTCTCTGGTTCGCATGGTCGTCAACTACTTCGCTCACAAAGACGAGAAGGACGAGGACGTACTCAAGGGTACGGTCAAGGAAAACATCAGGGAGATCATCGGCGTCTACCAGGCCACCCTCAACAACATGAAACTTCCGCCGTTCGATCCCGTCGACGAGACTCATCGATTGGTCATGATGCTAATGCACGGCGACGATTATCTCTTCAGCGATGAACCCGTGTTGGAGAAGTCGATTGACGACTACCTCCTCAAACAGTCGGACGTCCTGGCGCTCGATAAAGAGCAGAGCCCGTCCGACATGCACATTCTGATGCGTTGGTTGGACGAATTCCAGGCGAAGCAGAATTAGTATTCTCCCTTCCATCACTACGAATTCTACTGGTCTCTTACGAACTGCTACAACAATCTTCTCCCTCTGGCTACGACGACTGTGTCGTCTCTCATTTGCGTCCTATCTATTGTTGGTACCGTTAGTCCGCCTCTTCTGTATCGTCTATGGCGCCCTCGTTCTCTTTTTTTCTTTTCGACTTATGTTGTGTACCTCTATGACTGTTTGTACGATCGTAGTGACATGTATCAATTGAATTCCGCACGAATGTGATGTGCGCTTTCCTCTTCCGTCTTGCCTTGCGAGTCCAGGAGTATGAGCTATAAAACATGGTAAGATCGATCACGAGTGAGTATTGTCTACTGTGCATGATAAGTTGAGATCATAATGAATTTTGTTCACTCCAATCTAACCGTTGGGGCATATGAATCATTGAAAAGAACTCGTTGCAACCGTCATTTGACGGCAAATTTCAGAAAGATCGCATGACAAGAGCTGCAATTTTGCAGAGAATAAGGTCAAAAAGGTCTATAATAGTAGAATAGTATCCGTCTTTCTATAAACACAAATATTTTGCCTCGCCCTTTCGTTCCCATTGCGTACGGATTTTTGCAATGCGAACGTGTTTTGGCGTTTAGGACGCGAATTGACGTTATTGGTTCATTGCGGGACAAAACCTTCTTCGAATTTTACAGTTCTTGCACTCAAAGATGCGCGTTGCTCTACTCTATTTTTTGGTATCTTAGCTGTGGCTTAACGTTGCATATTTCTTGAGATAGAGGCATTCTACCGTTTTTTTCTTTCGGTCAAGGGAGACGCGTGACGTAATTTGTGGCTGTGCCAGCCTTTTTGCAATCGGCAGTAACACCGTGATTAGAATGTCTTCAAGATTTGGCGCTATGTCCGCCAGATGCCTTAGCTGCGTGGAAGATAGTTGACCACCAAAGATACTAAACTCTTTGAGTGAGGAGCAGGCACCTGGTGCAGAAGGGTATTCAGAAAGAGGGTCCCCGCCGTAAGGTCCATCCCAGTCACCAAAGTCCGCGTATACTTTTTGGATGCGAGGCCAACTCCGCAAGAGGGAGACCAGATCGACCAAGGTCAACATACTTCCGAATTTTCCACCATCTTCCGGAGAACCATGCGACAATGACACGGAAATAAGGTCTGAATTTTTGAGCGCGTCGAAAAGGTCATCCAGGACACCTCTGTGACAACCACGAAGCTCGATCTTTTCGACTTTCTTGCAGATACCGATTAGGCGGACGTAGCTCTCAGACTGTCTGAATTCTATCCCGTCCATGCAGCCCAAACGTAGCTCGCGTACGAGTGCTGCAATGCGGGAGTTGTTCTGCACAGTTTCGGAGAATCGCTCGCAAGCGTCTCTACCCTTGATCTCGATCTTCCGTCCCTTTCGATCTTTGACAGTTCTGCTGCTCCCGAGGCCTACGGACGCATAAAGTCTTCGTTCCGCGATGCCATGCCATTTCCTGCATACTAGAAGTAGAGGCTGAAGACGTGATTCTGGAAGATACGTAGGACCCAAGGCTCTATAAGAATGATTGCGTTCGCAGTGCATGAAAATGCGGTCCAGGATTTCAGGTGGTACATTGGACACGTTTCCCATTTGCATTTTGATTTTCTAAGAAGGATTGAAGGGATTCATTAAGACGAAACAAAGGAAGTTCGCATCGACAAACCCGTTATAGCGTTTTAAAGTGCGTTCGTGGTGGTGGTGGTGGTCTGAGGAGAAGATAGATAGGCGCGACGCGAGCCATCTTGCGGCTTATCGCCGGGAAATCCCGGGCGCCTATTTACAAGTCTGACTTGGTGATACATAGTGCCTTCTACATGATAGTATTGATACGAATGACGGTGAAAATGCTAAGACATGTGAGTCATAGCGTATCAGATATTGGAATCGGCGAGTCTCCGAAGGAAAAACAAAGCACGTTATGCCCCGAGTGATGATTCCACGACGATCTAAGATATCAAACTTTCCACAAGTTATACAAGTCTGTTTAACCATTATTCCGCACCGAAAGATACAAAAAAGGCATGTAGGACCAGTGTCTCATCCAACAGTGTCACGAGCGAATCTGCGTCGACCATTCTTGCTGAGGCTTCACGCCGAAATTCTTCAACCAGGTTTCGAAGAGGCCTGCAATCTTCTGATGACCCGCGACGGTAGGATGCATATTGCTTTTTTATGGAAAGAAAACATTAGTCAATTGATAGACATTCAAGACAAAGGATTAGACCTACTCTGGGAAGACCTACTCACAGAGAACAAATTGATAGGACAGACAAAATGTGAAGCAAAGAGACGACGCACATCCTCGTACGTAACCCATCCCGTCGTGTTGACGAGGAACGTATTGTGATCACCAAGGATCCTTCTGCAGAGATCATGTTTTCAATTTGATTAATAAGCTCTTCGGAGAGCTTTTTAAGAGTACATACCTCGAATCCAGAATTTCTTGGAATGCATCAGGATAATAGTACGAGACGGTACCATCAGGTTGTGGCCAACCCCACTACATAGAACCTCATTGGCGCATTGAATTCAAGGCAGAGCAAGAGTGCATACCGGGGTGAAGATTAGGAAGGGCTGGGTCCTGTAGATATTCCGCACGTTTTTGAGGAAGCCAAGGTACGTCTAGGATGCGCATACAACCAGTTGTGAACTTCAATTCCAAGCTCATAACAGAGCTGATATCTCACCTGCACAAAAGAGGACTCTGTGATGTTATTACCACTGTCATTTGCACTGATGACAGAATAAGCGTCGCACAATGAGAAAGTAAAAGCCATAGTGTACCCGAGATACATCACGACGACGTCCGGAGACGGATCGTCTCGCTTAAAATCCCAAGGCGTCGTGAAGTTATGGTCAGTGGTGTAAAAGTATCCGTCATCTTCTGTCTGAAGCGAAGTATGGATATCAGTGCATATATGCTATGTATTTTGAAGCAGAATTTACCCTGAAGAATTCGAAGGACATCCCATGCTCGTTCCCGTATGAAACAATATCCTACAATGGAAAAGACGTGCCAGATAATTCGTATTATCGAATAACGGAATTAAAGAAACGGACGGTGAGCGCTATTCCAGGCTGCGCTTGAATATTGTGCTCCGCCTTGAACGTTTCGCCAGTCAGGAAAGGCCAAGCCTGGTCGACGCCTTGTGGAAGATATTGGCCCTATTGAAAATTAAGACTGTCAGTATTGTTCCATTCAAGATTTTGCGAAGACCGTACCGCTGACAAAGAATCGCCAATAAACTGAAAAGCGAGCTTCGATGGCGTGAACGGCAGCAACTCCGCCCCCTGCAATAACCTGTCAGTCACTACCAACGAGGCCACAATCCATGAACTTTTACTCACCTCATTCAACTCAAGCGACTCGAGGTTGACACGATTATTCTGCCACCCCCACGAATTAATACGGACAACAGTGTTTCCCTTCCCCGCTTTCGAATTCGAAATTGAGCTTGAAGTCAAGCCGCTTAGAGGGATGCTATTCCGCCCCTCGGTCAAGTTCACGGTGACGAACTCCCCGTAGTTGACTGAGACGCCGACGCAGACGAGGGGCTGCGTTGTGTGGTTCCCGAGGTTCAAGCTCAGTGACGAGAGTCCCTGCACATTTAGTTTGAATCCAGATCCAGTCCTACAAATAAATAGTAAACGAAAAACGTCACCATATAGTTCCACAGGGAGAGCGAGCTATAAAACAACCTACCACCAAGTTCCTGGAGAAGAATCCCACCTCCCATGGTAGAAAATCAACGGGTGGTCATTCGGTATCGTCACAGTCGAAGGAGCGTCAGCTTCGCCTCGCACAAGTGCAACGCCAGCAAAAACCACCGCAATGCCTGCACGTACTGCACGGAAAAGCATCGTGAAAAAAGAAAAGAATAGCACAATCTCGAATGCTCCGCCCTTTTGAGCGGTGACGCAGCACTTGGGATCACCTGCGCTCTTTATATTTCCTCAGAACACCTACAGCACATCGCAAGAAGATGTCCCGAATATACGCCGCGAGAGGTCGAAGGTCGGTCCCGTGTTAGGGTGGTTGGGGTGGTTCGGTTGCGACGTTGCGCTGGAACACTCGAAGCGCTCCGGGCGAATAGGTGAACGCAAGGATATGGTAGTCTCGTGAGCGTCCTTCCTTCGACTTCCCTGATTCTTAGAGAGATTTATTGAAAATTAGGTGCTAAAACTTCGCAACTGTTAAGTGGATCTGCCGAATGCACGAAAATCAAGTACGTACCATCAACCTCCCAAACTCAGACCACCTCACACTCGAGGGTCTAAAAGCACAACAACACCAGCAATAAATGCATTGCCATTCTCTCACCCAATTTTACACAGAAAAAGGAATACACTAGCAGAACCATATACGTAGGTGTACACAGAGTACAGAATTTTAGAGTAGTTACAGTACGGACCCGAGGATTGAGTATACGAATACAAAGAGTACGAAACGCGAGAGGGAGGGCATCTGACGACGGTCCGATGTGTGGTTGTCCTCAATAAAAACGAATAACGAATAAGAAAAAGAGAAAGATTTAAAGAGGAAATGTCAGAAAAAGGAAGAGAGGCCGTAACCAAGAAATCGAAGTCCAGCGAGACGGAAAAGACGAGAGGAGAAAAGGAGGGAAAGAGACGTGAGCGGACGTAATGAATGGTCATGTATTAGGATGCATCTTCCTGTTGCTGCTGCTCGTAACGTTTCTTCATGACGCTCACTACAGATTCCATTCGCGATTGTTACTCATCAGGAAATGTGAAATGTTAGAAGAAAAGAGACGCACCTTCTCTCGAGATCTGTCCTGATGACATCCAACCCTCTGGGAAGGCTTGAACAACCTTTTGATACAACGTCTTCCTCATCCCCTGCTCGCTCACAGTCTGCGCGTTCAACTGCTCCAGAGTGCTACACAAACCAGATTCACGCCCATTAGTATCCAACAAACAAGAAACGACTTAAGTAAACACGTACTTCTTCTCATTCTCAATCCTCACACTCTCATTACTCAACACCACCAGCTCCCAAATGATATTCCGCATCGGCTCCGACAGCCTATACCGCTTGCTCGGCTTCGTACTATGCGCGTTATGCTGGCCACCAGCACCTTGGGCACCCTGTGTCGATGGCGGTGCGCCATCGACGTCCATCCCGCTCTCATCACCGTTGTCTCCTCGTTGGGAAGGAAGAGGCACGGTGTTGTTGACATTGGGCGTGGCGCTCGCGGAGCCTGGTGGGGCGGGCGTGGTCTCGACGGAGCCGCCTTCTGCTGCTTTTGCTTGTCGTTTCTCTGTAAAGATAGAGGTGAGATGAGGAAACCTAGACTATATGCATGTTTTATTGAGGTCAATGTTACGCACCCCATTGAGAAACGTGCTTTTCATACTCCTCGACGGCTCTCGGATAGTCGTCATCCGCGATTTTCTTCAACTGTCCGAGCAACTCGTCTTGTCGTTGGGCGAGCAAAGCTTGATGGTCGCCGTATACCGTGCGCTTGATCAATTTCTGTGTGCATATCGTGAATTCGAGTTTCAGAGAAGACACGAACGAGACAGAAACTGACAGTCATCGTAAACTTATTGTAGATAAATAGTTGAGGCATCAAGCTGAAGAAGTTATCGTTGTACTCTCCGCACCCAATCGCCTTCAGGGCGACTCGGTTGAGCATCGGCTTGAGTCCTGGAGGGAACTTGCCCTTTTGTTCGAAAGATTCTGAGATACAGAATTGGATTAACCAAACAGAATGAATTACGAAAAAAACATACCTTTGGAGATGGCAGCCTTCAACTCAAGAAGTGCCTCCTGCAAATCCGGGTGGAATGATTCCTACAACTCCAATAAACGCTAGCAGAGGACTAGATAGAGTAGGAGGACATACAATATCAACCGTCTTCCGTTTCTTCTTCGCCCCATTCGCGATCGATCCCGCAGACGATACAGTAGGGCTGTCAATACTCGCCTTCCTCTTCAGCGCATTCGCAGAAGGGGGCGGCCCATCGTCAATCGGTATCGGCGCATCCTTCGATCCTTCACGCGCAGACGAGCTCGGAGGGGCGCCGCTCGCTGGCGGTGGGCCGCCAAACGGATCACCATTGACGGTGGCGGTGGTGGTGGAATTCGGCGCCTTCGTGGCTGCTGCGCTGAGCGTGCTGGAGCCGGCGAGGGGGATGATGGTGGGGATGATCTTCTTGGACTTTGGTTTCTTTTGAGGGGAGGACCTGGCAAGCGTGTCGCGTTGGTTGAGGGAGGTTTTTGGGATTCAGGGCTAGGAGAGACTCACTTGTCTTTTACCAGAGCGACCTCGCCAGATGAGACGTAGAATCCCTGCTGTTTCGTCTGCGCGAATGTCTTTCGCTGGTCTATGGCAAGCTCGGAATCGTCGATGAATGGATCTTGTAAATCGTATTCTTCCGTAGTCAGGTTCTTTTTCTGTGAAAAATCATCGTCTTCAGCCATCTTCATTCGTTATGTCAGCACTCACCCGTCCTCCCTTCCCTTTCTTCTTTCCCTTCCCTGCATCCGTATCATCGTTTGCCTCACTCTCGCTCGCATCGTTGTCGTTTCGTAAAACCAAATGAGCTGGAGGAGGGGGCGACGCTGGCAGTTGTCCTGTTGATTTCGCGAGCGAGGTGACGTCCACTGCGTAATTGTCCGGCCCACCAAGCCGGATCTCGAGCCGGATCGTCTTCACGGGCGGCCGGATGACTTGCGGCGGTGGTGAAGGCGATGGAGAGCGTTTGCGTGTCGACTTTGGTTTCGTCGATGCTGGTGCTGCTGAAGTTGTCGCTGTCGCTGCTGCTCCTAATTTCGACGAGGAGGACGCTGGCTTGGAATTTTTGCCAGACTTGACGTCCTCCACGGCAGAGGCCGAACCTGAACCGATGCTGCCGGCCGGCTCGGGTTGTGCCGGATCGTCCAACCGGGTCTTCGATTCGTCCTCACTCTCCCGCCCGTCCTCAGAGCTTCCCCCGCTCTCCATCCCGTCGCCCTCTCCCCCCGGCGACGCAGACGTCCTCCTCACCGTCGGCGCCGTCGCCTTCTCGACCCGCTCAGCGTCCTCGTCGTCGTCCTCCAAGTCGACGTCGATAGGCTCGACGGTGGCCGCTGTCTCAGATGGCTTCCCGCGCGCAGCTGCAGCGGTCGTCGTCGCCCCCTGCTTCTTCGACGACCCCGCCGACGACGGTGGCGACGCCTTCACGTTCCCGCCGTTGGCCTGCGCGTGCCCTCGGGGCGACGCCTCCCTGCTCGGTGCAGGCGGCGAGAGGCTCTCCTCGTCGAGGTCGATCACATGCGCCATCGTTTCTTGACTCTCTGTCAGTCGTTTTCGCAGCTCGCAGCTTGCTTGGTGCGATGGGGGATGGAGGAAAAGAAAAGAAAAATCAAAATGCAAAATACATCTGCACCAGCGAGGTCGGAAGAGGCCGGATAAGGCAGGTTCAGAGCCTTTGCGTTATGCAGCAAATATTATTCCGCAGGTGGGCCGTCTCGCGTCTCGCGTCTTTGCTCTTGTCGATGGCTCTTTCCCGTGGCCTCATCCGCTTCCTACCTCTTTGTAAAATACACTTCAAATCTCACAAATATTCACTCTTTGCGTATCCTGGACGTTCTGTGCGAGATACATCTGTTTCTGAGATCAAACGATATGTTGTGAGGAAATAGTGAATCGGAGAGTTCCACGTCACATTGAATAAGGCAGTGATACATTCCGAGGCATATGTTCGCATGCACAGCGTCCACGTCCCACACGAATTCCGCAATCGCCTTCCGGGTCGCAAACAGTTCCTTCCCAATCAAAATGTAGATCGCGTCGCTAATACCCTTCAGGAAGGTGTCGCCCCTTTTATGGTAGTTTCAAAAGCAATGCCCTCCGGGAGACCCGATACCTTAGTGTATGTCGATATCGATTTTGAACAACGATTTCTGTGTTCGTTCACGACATATAGACCGCACGGGATACAAATACATTTAACTTTGGGCACTACTCTTTTGTTACAATTGTACATGAACTGCAGAGCTGATCTCGTCAAAATCTGTGAGCACCATCTAGTAATAAAGCAAGAAGTGAGAATGAGACGAAGCAGAGTAAACCGACTCGCACCTCACATTCTGGAAGACAATCCCACTGCAATCAATTTGCTGAAGGGAGGCGAGCTGGCAATCCATGCAGGACTCCACATCGTCATCCACGGACACTTGGCATTTACATGATAACATTTCGAAAAAGCAATCGCAAGAACAAAAGAGAGAAGTCACCCGCGAGTTGTCGAGTGTCGCTCGAGCTCAGGCCTCTCAGGTGCGACTCGGACGCTCCGCGCCAGTAGTGCACAACCACGTTGTATCGCAAACCCATACACCCTCTACCAAAGGAATCGGGAATATCCGTGTATCTTCTGTGTCTCGTTTTTGTTGTTGCAGGTATCAAATAGTACACTCGTTCGAATACGATGAATGAGGGCGGTGTCATGTACAACAGCGCAGAGCATTGAGAGATGGAAAAACACTGTGGAGGGAAAACAAGGAAAGGGGAAAATCCGGCAAAAATATAAACGAAAGCATGTGGTCAAGAGAGAGAGCGAAAGTGAAAGTGAAACAAAATGAAAATCATGAGCGCAATCCTCCATCCATCCTCCAATCCAACACAGAGACGAATCAATTCGTCTCGTCAGAAATGATACTCCCAATACTCAGCGGGTTCTTCTTCCCGCTCCCAGACCCACCACTCCCCCCGCTCCCGCTCCTCTCCATCCCAGCAGCAGCAGCAGCACCGTACTGCGGCCCACGTCCAAGCGTGCTGTACCCGCCGTACCCTCTACCGTTACTCGACGCAGGCGGAGGCGTCCATGGCGCGAGCTGTATCCGGTCGCGTCCACCTCCAGGCGAACGCCTTCCACTATCTTCCCTCCCTGAACTGCTCCGCCGCCGTAGGGATCCCCGCTTGCTGACGACGATGTTGGTGGTGGTGGAGGCGTTGTGTTGGTTGTTGCTGCTGAGGTGGTGGTGGTCGATGTCGAAGAGGGGGTGGTGGACGTCCGTAAGCGGAATCCCGAGTTGACTTCAAACCACCACCACTTTGACGTCCTCGACACACACACTCTCCCCGCCGGCCTCGCTGCACGTCCTCAACGCCCAAGCTACTACCTGCGGCCACGCTCACACACGACGCGTCAACAGCACGACACGACGAACGCCCTCATTCGGCAGACCTCGACACGACGACCCAACGCGACATCCATGAAATCACGCACGAACACGACGAAACACATTTTTGAAGGGGGATGCGGGAAACTGGTTGGAGAGTGTTAATGGAGGATTAGAGAGGTTGGAAATCGTGTTTGGCACGTCCTGGCGTTACTGGGTCGTCGTCAAACAAGGTGCGTGTTCAGCCTCTGCCCTGCAATGACCCCCACACTCAAACGCATTTCCCGCTCGCTACAGCGAAGATTCAACTCTCAAACACGCTGAGCGACACTCTACGACACTCCTTCTACCTCACGCAAGTGCCGGAATCGCGTTGGCGGCACTTTGAATTTTCGACCTCGCCGCCAACCATCTCCTGCCCCCCAACTTCGACCGACGACATCTCAACAACCACATCACCGTACCGCCTGAAATTTACACATCGTCGTGACGGGCTGCCAGAGAAGTGCTGCCCGCCATCTTTCAGCCCCCAGCTGCTCACGAATCCTCGCCGTCGCCGCCTCAACCTTCCCCAACGGCGACCATCACTCCCGACGAACAACGTCACTGGCACCGCGCGCGACCCGTGCCCCGTGCTCTTATGGGTCCTAACCGCTCGCATGTGCAATGGGGAAATGGGGGACGACGTCGTTAGCGAGAAACAAGGGGTCGAGTTTTTGCTGGTGAGCACCCCCAACTTGCGACGCCCGTATCTCGCTAACGCGTGAGTCTCCTCCAGCGCCATTTGCACAGATCAAATATGGGATGCTTGCGCTCGGAGGGCCCACGTTTTCAATGTCCTGGCGACCCGGGGAGACACGCCGACTCGCCTCGCAGGGCATCATGTACACTCCTTCGAACCCGACGAACGACGGCACCCACAGCGCGCCCGACTCGTTCAGCGTGTTCGCAGAGGTAGGATGTACCTGCATATGAAGTGGGAGGTTGGGGGGTGGAGGGGTTCGTGAGATATGGCGCGACGAAGATCGGTCGGTGAGTAGCGTCAACTTCCCATGCTCATATCTTGCTAACACTCGGTCCCCTCCAAGCGCTGCGCACACAGCGTCGAGATGGGATGCTAGCCCGCTAAACGCACCCGTTTTTCGCTTCCTAGCACCCAGGGAGACGCGTCAAGTGAAGTCGGCGTACATGCATCGACCTCCCGCCAAGGACGACGAACGGCGGATCCCTCGACATGCCCGACCAACGTAGCGTGTTCGGAGGTGTCGAAAATACGTGCATGCGAAATGCGGAGTTGAGGGGCAACGTGGTTCGCGAGATATGCATGGCGTCTCGAAGTTTGGCTGGTGAGTTCCCTCCAGAATGCCGCGCTCGAATCTCGCTAACGAGCGATCCGCGCCAGTCGAGCTTTCCCTGATGTTGAAATGGGGTACGACGCTATGTAAGGCATGCGTTTTCAAGCCCTCAGAACCACGGGTGGACGCGTCGAAGTGGGTCGGAGTGCATACACGAAGGCCGACGAAAGACGGTGGACAACGTCAAGCAAGACGTGCCCGACCGGTGTAGCATGTTTGGAGACGTCGAAATTACACGCGTGCGGAATCTGAGGATGGGAGTTGGTGTGGTTGGCGAGATATGGGATCTCGAATGCAGGAGGATGAGTTGGTGAGCAGCCCCAAACCAAATGTACGAGATCTCGCTAACGACTTCTCCTGGCCAGATACCGTAAGCGCGATGGAAAGAAGGGATGGCGCGCTACGAGCTGTACGCGTTTTCGAGCTCCAGATATCGTAGACGACGCGCGAAGTTTGGTGCGGTGTGTTGGCGAACGAATGAAGTACGTGACTACGGAGGGTCGGGCGGCTGTCAATCGATGACGGTTGCGAGGGCCTCAGACGGACGGCAGGGAGGTACGGAGAACGCGAGGAATGATGTCGTCGAGAATTCGGGGTGAGAAACCTTCGAGATTGAGGTTACGCGATCGAGAGTCCATGGAAATTTAGAAAACAGCAGCGCTTCGCAGGTACGAGCTATGCTGACGCGTGTCCGAATCCCAGAAGTCCGTGAGTTCCTACGCAGCCAGTGCAAAAGCAAACCCGGGGCTATTGCAGGAAGTACGGGCGAGAGAGTTGAGACCGTAAGCGCGTAAGCACGCAAGTCAACGTCAAGCAAACAAGACGGTCCAGAGAGCGCTTGCAAAGCAGTTCAACCTGCTGGAGACAGAAGGGGATTGGCCCCTTCGTACTCGCAACGGGGTCCACATCTCTGCGTACGTCTCCGTTCGACATTTCGTCTACCGAACGTGCAAGGAACACACGCCCCAGCACCTCGTCCCCTTCGACATCCGCACAGCGAGAACTCGCTACTCACCCAGTTCTACGAGGGTCCCTGAGAGCAGTTCTACACGCCAGCGAGTCGGCCGCAGCCTCTCGCTGGCGCGGTGTCAGATTCTCTCTATTCCCGTAGGTGCTGGGTGTAGTTAGCTAGCCTGCATGTGTGTGTGCCGTCAGTGACGAGGCGCCCTCTCTACGTCGCGTAATCGCGGCAGAGAAGGAAGGGAGGGGAATGGGAATGGGGTAGGAATGAGGTAGGAGTGTACTGTCAGCGCTACGAAATAGGTGAGTAGATAATTATCATGTATCAATCGTCAGAGACTTACGAGCCGAGTTTCTTGTGGGTTTCGCGACCTTCGAGCAGATCCGTATGGTTAGAGACAATTGAATTCTAGATATCGGAAAGCAGAATGTAAGTAAATATTTTGTTTGGATGCAAGTTGCAAAGGACTCACATTGCCCAACGAAATCGTGACATTGTCTCCTCAAAGTATGTCCATGTTCTGGTAGTAGGCGTCAGCGTAGCATGCAAAATTCAAGCGCAACCAACTCACTTCATCTCGCACGCAACTCATTGAAATTACTGGCCAAGCTCGTGCGTGATCGCAGGCTTCGGGCGCCTCTGTGCTATGCGCCGTGAAAACGTTGCTGAAGTAAATGGATAACGTACGTACAGGGCGATGGGGAGAAGCTCCGTATGCGCCGTCGAACACAAGTGATGAACGTGCATTGCTTGAGAAAGAACGAAGTTCAACACCAGCAAGATAACGAGAAAAATATAACGTACCCCCAGAGCGAGACGTGCTCGCAAACGAAGTTGGCGAGTGCAGCACGCATAGGTAAGTAGATATTCTGCTAATACCTCGCGCGCAAAGGCATGGTGTTCACTCGTAACGAGAACACTTCTCTCGCTCAGCGTTGAAGTATTCGATTCAGAGGCGTTCCTGAAGCATAGACGTAAGTAAATTTCAAAAGATAAGTATGTGAAGAGATACTCACTAGCACTCACTAGTACTCACTTCGTATACATCGACGAGACTTCGGATTCGTCACGCGAAGCAAGAATTCAGTCTAATTATGATGACTCACAAAAATTGAAGGTGAAAACTTACGGGTTCTGGAGGCTTTACAACCAAAGTCGAACGCTTTCGAACAGTAAAGGTCAGTAAAGCTGCAAACTGATATCGAAAATGTAACGTACCTCAGAAGCGTCCTCGATTGCGCTCGACGCCAAAGGATCGACGGCGCAGTACGCGCCGCGAGATCTGAGATCTGAGGTGTTGTACTAGGGACGTCATCAGCACGCAAAGGTAAAAAGGAGAACAGACGTACTGGTGCAAAGTATTTGAACAAGCAGTCAAGATGACATGATGCTCGCCCAAAACAAAGGCCTGCGTATCGAACGCAAATTCAATGGAATGCGAACCACGGAAACGCGAACTACAAGCAAGCATGAAGGTTGCGAGAGTAGAATCTGTAAGTTGAAGAGAAATGTTACGATTATAAATGAAAACATACTTCGGATAGCAATCGCGCTCATGCATGTACGAAGCTGTATCGATCAAGTCAGGCACGTATAAAATCAAAATGACAAACGAGACTCACGGAAAGCTTCGAGGCAGGGCACGAACTACGAGACTGTGCAGTCAAATCAGCTGTAAACGTCAAAAGGGAATAGAGAAGCGGGGCATACCTCGCGCATGGAGAGACTCCGAGAGAGCAGAGTGCCGACTGAGCACCAGCATCGGCGGAGTCGAAAGGCGTGCTACGGTGTCAAAGACAGCGAGGAGAGCGTCAAGAGTGTTGGGGGAAAGATGAGGACGCGCTGAAGAGGAGAGAAGGGGGCAGGTAACTCAGAGAGCTGAGGATTCTGCACGAAATCCTCCTCCCTTTTATGCCAGAAATCTGTGGTCCGTGCACTCACCGTACGGAAAATCGGAGCCCTCCAAAGTGCGCACACTCGCGCTGGAAACGACGCTAGGATCGAAAGAAAAAGTCGGAAGATTGAGGAAAATGACAAGTAGGTTGAAGTTGAAGGAGTGGACACACAAACCACTCACCGAACCGCTGCCGCGCGATCTACGCGAGAGAAGCGAGACGCTCGCTTGCTGCAAACGCTCTAGTGTGGTGCCCCTGGATCGTGCAAGCGGGCATCTTCAGGGCGTGTAATTTTTTTAAAAGCACTACGAGACGTGAATGAATAGCTTCGTGAGCTCTCGTATGCCGTCTGGGCAGGACGGCGGAGTTCATGAAACGAAGGAATAAATTTACCCTGGCAGCTTGCGTCATTCCTCTCCGCCGTTCTCCCCAGACAATCGAAAAAAATTTGAACATACACCTGGTGATAGCGATGAGAAGGTGAGAGATAGCGAGAATGTCTCATGAATGCCTGAGTACATTCATCGCTTGAGTCCCTCGTGAAATGCGGCGTTCTTGAGTTTGGATGCGGAGCGGCGGGCTTGACTCGACTCGGTACGGATTTCACGCTGACACTGAAAAAATTTGAAGTCTGTTTCAGTACATGGCATTGCTCGAGAAGTTTCTAACAATAGTTTCATCTCAGAAGCGCAGTGCAATACCTTGAGGTATTGCAGCTTTCACCTGAGATCTGCTCGAGAGGGATGAATCTCTTGAAAAAGCTGCGAAGTTGAGCTCGAGCTCGCATTGCAGTGCGCTAAAATGACGCACCGAGAAACATACATGTTAGCCGAGTAGATAAGATAAATAAACAGCATTTTACCTTTTGGCTGGCTCTTCGTCATCGAAGGCACGAAGGAGTGGCGGTGGGGGTGAAAGTCAGGAGGGGAAAGAGGACTAATTGGCGCGTCGCGACGCGTCAAGTGCACGAGCACCGCTTTCCCGGGGATTCCCGGTACGACCTCTGCCAGCAGAATCGTCGCTTTCATTCTGTTCTTGCGACTTACCACCATGTTGCTCTTCGAGAGCATCTACCAGAAAATACAGACATGTCTCTCCAGTGTTATTTTGTCCTTGAGGTGTCTATGAGGGGAAAAATAAGACTTTCGGCACTTTCCAGCAGCTTGCAGAAACAGTCTCTGGCGGCGGAGGACGGGGAATTAGGTGGGTGATCTTTACCTGATTGCCGCAGCCGATGTCTGAATAAAAATTCCTATTGGCCTGCGGGGGCGAGGCGGGCGAAGCACTGCCTGCCTCGCTTAATGCAGACACCAAGCCATTTCTGGACAATTTGATCGGGCTTGGTTGCCTTCCCCAGTCCCCTTTCCCATTTTCTTTCAGCAGAAAAAAACATGGTACACTGCGCAGGGGGAGAGAGAAAGAAATATCCCTCAGCAGTGTTACTGACCAGTGTGATGAATTTCTGCTTGACAATTTCTTTTCTCTTGTGTGAACCAAAAGGTCAGTTAGCCAGCATCATTCTCAGAAGCTGCGAGTAAGCGAAGCGAAGTGTTCTGTCAGAAAGAGAAAGGCAGCGAAGCCAGAGACCCTGAGTCAGACCAAGCCCAAAATGGATTGAATTATGGTGCGGCATTCCTACGGCTAAGTACATTTTTTTCTTTCTATCTCACCTCATCAACTTGAAGTACTTCAGCTTCAAGTTGCCGTTGGTGAACAGCTCATGCCCCTCCTCACCCCATCCTATCTTCTCTTCGCAGTGAGTACGGAGATGAAGAGCATGCCGACTCCATTCCCCTGGTATGTAATGATGTATAATTCTTCGCAAATTTTACTTACATCTCTGGCAGATTCTTACGAAGTGCCGCGCGCGCTCGATGTTGGGGCAAGTTTGTGGACTAGCATTTGCGTGCAGGTGCTTACCCCGGGCGCACAAGTAGTGAGTTAACTTGCCTTGACTTTCGAATCATGATGAACGTAGTTCACCTTGTACAATTTTGTAGTGTGCTTGGGCGAGACGACGCTGAGACGTTTCGAGAACTGCGAGCGAGCTGTTCTGCTCGATTGTCGAGGCACCGTTATGTTCGTACGCAGCAATGAATCATGTTGAGTACTTTGTCTGCAATGCTTTCGATGATGAGACTGACCTACCATTGACAGTTTTTGCGACGACGGTACATATCGCGAGCACTGTGGACGTGCACTGCCAGTCGCAACGAGAGAGACGGCGCGCGTGGGGACATGCGGGAGTCTGCTGGAACTCGGCGGTAAGTGTCTAATTACAATACTAGACAGCCTGTAGCTGACGTCGAAACAGACATTATAGATATCAGACGGGGCGAACGGCGCGAGGCGGCGCACGGCTTGACTGTATGGATTGAGAGCTCGCGGCCAAGCTCGTTCGTGTGCGAAACGTAGCGTCGTCCAGCAAGGCGTTGACGGTATATATCGACAGCGCGCGAACTGCGTCGCCAGGCCTCACTAGCAGGCGGTACGAGGACGCTTGCGTAGCTGTCCCGGTGTTTCCGGTCTGCGCGAGGGGAGAGGGGAAACTTGGCGGTATGAATCGAGAGCTGGCGGGCGAAGGATTTGATTGCGCGCAGTGATAATCGGTGAGTTATTTCTTCTCGATGATATTCGACGTGACACTTACCTTGAGTTCAAAGCTAGCTGCGCAAATGTATCGCCGTCCCCTCGTCAAATACCCCTAAAAAGCGTTGACGGTATACTTCGAGAGCTGCAGACGTTCGTGCATGCTGCTTCCTTCGTGAGTGATTTCATTATTGTTTTGTAAAAAAGATTAGAAACTGACTTTGTAATTGTGACGGCGTAGATATACGTTGACGCGACGTATCGAAAGCTCGCGAGTCGGGCGAGTACCTTGTAGCGGTGTCGAGAGCTCCCAGCAAGCTGTGTCTTTCGTCGATCACGAGGTCTTCGAATTCTCGTCACTACCGTCAACGACGTCAGACCAGCGTCGATGGTACGTATCGAAATCTGGAGGCGCAGGGGCTGGGTGTGTTGGACATGCCAAGCCGGTGAGTTTTTGTGTTTCGATATCGTTTATTCTACGCTGACCTTACGATTCTGGTTGCGCTGAGAGAGGCGCCGATGCTGAATGAACTAACGCCTGCCGTCGTTGGATTGTGCGTGAGTATTTTCAATTTTTATTTCATTCATTCTCGTGACGCTTACCTTGCAACTCCACCCAGCGATCGAAGCCAGGCGTTGACGGTATGTTTCGAAAGCCCCAAGGCGGGCTATCGAATCGTACAAAATGCGGTGAATGCAAACGAACAGTGAGTACAGATTTATATTGATATTTGATTGAAGGCGTACTCACCTGGAATTTTATACGCAGATTTCCCTCCGGCATGCGTCAATCGAACGCGTCTTCCATCAAACGCGGTACCCTGCCCCGACATACGTTGACGGTATATATCGAGGGCTGACGATCCGGCCAGCCGACGAACGCACACCTCGTCGACAGATACGCCGACGGTACGTATCAAAAGCTCCAGAGCGGGGCTATCGAGTCTGAATGTCAACGACAGTGAGTACAAATTTATTTTGATATTTGACTGAAGGTGTACTTACCATTCGATGCAGTTGCCCTTCGCTTCTGCTCGTACGCACGCACGCCATGCGTCCGTCGAGTGCCCCGCCCTGACCAAATGGCGCATACCTTGACGGTATGAATCGAGAGCTGGCGAGCTGACCGGCCAACGATCGTGCATGTCGTCCTCAAAGCGCCGTCCCCCACACTCCTCTCCTCTTCCCAACTCCAACTCGTCATCACCATCCGCCTGCACACCGCCCAACCTCCTCCGATCGAAGTGCATGGCCATGCGTCTCGAGAAGGACTGGAGACGTCGACGGGACGTTCCGAGAGCTGGTGACTAGTGCGTTGACGCAACATATCGAACGCGGGCGAGCTACGCCGCGGCGTGCTCATTCCCGTCTGCGCAAACCTCCCGCCCTTGTCTTCGATCACGCAGTCCCGTGCCATATTTCGAGTCTGGCCGTCTCCATCCACCAACATCCGTACACGATGTAGGGATGTATCGAAGCCAGGCGAGCGGTGTCGCGCTATGCTGGCGGTGAGGATGTTCGTGGGGTGGGGTCAGTGAGGTCGTGGTGTCGTGAGGCGGAGGTTCCCAAGGTTAATACTCGTGAGTCTAGAAACTGTGCAGTTAAGTGCTACAATACTGACCTTGTTTAAGCGTTGTAGGGACGTATCGAACGCTCGCGAGCGGCGTATGCGTCGACCTCTGCCAGTGCACCACCTGCATCTCCCAACCCTGCGCTTGCCATGTCCCCATGACACGCACGTCCTACAGCGCGCGCGCTTCTCTCCCTCCTCCTTCGTCTTCCAGCCGGCGCCGCGATGTAGGTACGTATCGACCGCAGGCGAGCGTCGTCGTCGTGGTGATGCGTTGTGCATGCAAGTCCTCGATGCCGTCGCGTCGCTGCCCCATCCACGCACTCACTCGTGCGCACGGCTACACGTCGGCGGGACATATCAAAAGCTCTCGACGAGAGCAATCGATTGGCGCGGGGCGTTTCAAAAGCTTGAGGTCGCGCCGCCAGTCCCACTGCACCGACGCAACGTATCGAAGTCGCGCGAGCTGGGGTGTGGGTCGTGATACGTACGCGTTGTCCTCAACGTCGCCGTGCCGTCGAGCACCTTTCCACGTCCACGTCCACGCCCGCCGTCGCCGTCCTGCACCCTACACGACGACGATATATTTCGAAAGCTCTTGACGAGCTGATTCATTGTGAGTGTCTAAATTCCTGCTATCGAATTATGACGATACTTACCTGCTGCCATTTCCAGTGCAATCTCACATCCCTAACGTCGGTGACGGTACATTTCGAAAGCTCTCGAAGCGCCGCGCTGATGGGTGAGTACGTCATGTTCTTGATTTCGAAGTGTTGTGATAAATACGAGCTGTCAGTTTGATCCTCCCAAACCGATGACGGTATAGAACGAAAGCTCTCGACGAGCTCGATCCGTCGATGCAGGTTTCTCGTTTCTCGCAAGGCTTTGGCGGTACGTATCGGACGCTCTCGACGATCTGCGTCGATTGGTGAGTACCCTTACGTTCAGTTGGAGTTGAAGCCGGTGCTCACTCGCGTTGTAGGTACGCACCGAAAGGTCTCGCCGCGTCCGGCCTTCCCAGATTCGAAACCAACGAGCTGCGTCGAATGGCATATGTAAGTGAATTTACGCTCAAGTGAGAGTGAAATGGTGCTTACTTGACGGTATATATCGAAAGGTCTCGACGTGTCCGTGCGATGGCGTCTTGCGCGCGTCCCAACCTTGACGGTACATATGGAAAGCTCTCGACGAGCTGCGTTCATGTGAGTACAAGTATATTCGCGATCTCGAAACACTACTAACGCTCGAACAGCCCAATAGCGCCTCTCATCGCTCGTGTACATTCGCCGTCGATGCTGCTGGGAGACCGTGACGGAAGGGGTGCCAGCGAGAAGGCAGCCGTGCCAGCAGCACACTTGGAGAATCGAAGGCGTCCTATTCGGTGCGGGGAACTCGCGCTGTCTTGCAGGAGGGAGAACAGCGCAGGTGAGTGCTGTTCTACGGCAGAGGAGCGAACGGGGCCGAGGAAACAACAGGTGAGTGCTGTTCTACGCTGAGCATAGGTCTCCAGAGGGGGAACCTATGCTCGAATGATTCTTAGAGGGCAAGAAACAGGACGGTTAGTTGTCAACTTTTTGACGCGCTAACCCTTTTCTGGGCATATGCAACCCACCTCTTACTACTCTAGGACACTGAATCTACTACTTCTGGGATGTGCAAGGGTCCGATCAAAGAAGCAGCGATGGAGGGCTTGGCGAGCGACTTTCTTCACTTCGAGTCTCTAAGTCTCTGTCGAAGGACTCGCTCGTCCTCACTCTCCCGCCCGTCCTCGCTGGAGCTTCCCCCGCTCTCCATCCCGTCGCCCTCTCCCCCCGGCGACGCAGACGTCCTCCTCACCGTCGGCGCCGTCGCCTTCTCCACCCGCTCAGCGTCCTCGTCCTCGTCCTCCAAGTCGACGTCAATAGGCTCGACGGTGGCCGTTGTCTCAGATGGCTTCCCGCGCGCAGCTGCAGCGGTCGTCGTCGCCCCCTGCTTCTTCGACGACCCCGCCGACGACGGTGGCGACGCTTTCACGCTCCCGCCGTTGGCCTTTGCGTGCCCTCGCGGCGACGCCTCCCTGCTCGGCGCAGGCGGCGAGAGGCTCTCCTCGTCGAGGTCGATCACATGCGCCATTATCGTTCTTCTTGCCAGTGAGTGTGTCGTTTCGCAGCTTGCCTGGTGCGATGGGGGATGGAGGAAAAGAAAAGAAAAATCAAAATGCAAAATACATCTGCACCAGCGAGGTCGGAAGAGGCCGGATAAGGCAGGTTCAGAGCCTTTGCGTTATGCAGCAAATATTATTCCGCAGGTGGGCCGTCTCGCGTCTCGCGTCTTTGCTCTTGTCGATGGCTCTTTCCCGTGGCCACATCCGCTTCCTACCTCTTTGTAAAATACACTACAAATCGCACAAAAATTCTCTCTTTGCGTATCCTGGACGTTCTGTGCGAGATACATCTGTTTCTGAGATCAGACGATGTGTTGTAAGAGAAGAGTAAACCGGCATGTTCCACGTCACATTGAATAATGCAGTGATACACTCCGAGGCATATGTTCGCATGCACAGCGTCGACGTCCCACACGAATTCCGCAATCGCCTTCCGGGTCGCAAACAGAGCCTTCCCAATCAAAATGTAGATCGCGTCGCTAATACCCTTCAGGAAGGTGTCGCCCCTTTTATGGTAGTTTCAATATCCGTGTATCTTCTGTTGTTGCAGGTATCAAATAGTACACTCGTTCGAATACGATGAATGAGGGCGGTGTCATGTACAACAGCGCAGAGCATTGAGAGATGGAAAACACTGTGGAAGGAAAACAAGGAAAGGGGAAAATCCAGCAAAAATGTAAACGAAAGCATGTGGTCAAGAGAGAGAGAGAGAATGAAATAGAGAAACAAAATGAAAATCATGAGCGCAATCCTCCATCCTCCAATCCGCCAATCCAACACAGAGACGAATCAAATCAATCCTCAATTCGTCTCGTCAGAAATGATACTCCCAATACTCAGCGGGTTCTTCTTCCCGCTCCCAGACCCACCACTCCCCCCGCTCCCGCTCCTCTCCATCCCAGCAGCAGCAGCAGCACCGTACTGCGGCCCACGTCCAAGCGTGCTATACCCCCCATACGTGCCCCCTCCTCCTCCATTACCATTACTCGACGCCGGCGGGGGCGTCCCCGCGCTCGCGCGCAGCGGCGCAAGTTGTATCCGGTCGCGTCCACCTCCAGGCGAACGCCTTCCGTCTTCTCTCCCTCCAGCTCCTCCTCCGCCGTATCCTGCGTATGGATCCCCGCCAGCTGAGGAAGATGCGGGTGGGGGTGGCGGGCTCCCCTGCATCTGTTGTTGCTGCTGGGGCGCAGGCGACCCCCATTGCGGTGGAGGTCGTGCATACGGACCTGGCGGCGCGTAGGCCCCGCCGTATTGGTTCCACTGGTACCCAGCGTCCTGCGCATACGCATACGGCGAGTACCCGCCCGGGTGCGCACCGTACGGAGTCGGCGGAGGCTGCGGTTGTGAATATCCGCGCGTGAGTTGAGGTTGCTGTGGAGGCGGAGGAGGTTGCGTCTGCTGTTGCTGCTGAGGAGGCGGTTGTTGCTGATGCTGAGGAGGTGGGGGTCGTCCGTATGCATAGTCCTGAGCGTACCCGCCGGATGGAGATACATTCATCCCGTTGCTAGATGAGGAAGCGGGGGGCACCTGCCCTTGACTCGCATACCCAACGTCTTTCGACCGCCCATTCGAAGACTGCCCGTTGCTCCTTGGACTCGGCGGCGCCTGCGCCGACCCAGCCTGCGTTGGTGTCGCTGAAGAGGGAGGAACCGCACCGGGATGCGGTGGTGGTATGTATTGCCCATGTTGATCGTAATATCCGTACGGAGGAGGCGGAGGAGGTGCAGCATAGTGTATGGGTGCGCCGTAATGTGGTGGTGGATGCATTTGCTGAGAAGGGTGAGGCGGCGGAGGTGGACCTCTTGCATCGTGATGATACGCTTGTTGGTGCGGAGGAGGATACCCATAACCTTGCATAGGCGGAGGTGGAGGTGCGCCCCACGCAGCGGGCTGTCCGTACGGCGTCGGCGCATACATCCCATTCGGCGGAGGTGGTGGAGGATGCGAGGGCGCATGCTGAATATGATGAGGAGGCGGATGCCCTGGGTGCTGTTGCGGCGGGGGCGGCGCATGGTGGTACTCCGGCGGAGGATGCTGAGGCTGGTGCGAACCAGGAGGCGGCAGCGGCGCTGCATTCCCATACGAAGCCCTCGCATCATACGGTGCACTAGCAGCAGCATGCTCAGGTGACCCATTCACGTTCGACGAGCTGGCTGTATGCGCCAGGGGTGGGGGCGGAATCTGTTGTTGTTGTTGCTGAGGCTGCGACTGCGGGGGCGCCTGTTGTTGCTGTGGTTGTGGTTGCTGGCTTGGCCCCATCCCCGGGTCCATTCCCCATCCACCTGCGCTCGAAGGCGGGGGTGGCACTGCGGACATCGAGCTCTGCACCGGAGGGAGCGACGACGATCCCGTCGAAGGAGGAGGTGGGATCCCCTGGCCCAGAGAAGTGCTCTCTCCCGTCTTCTGCCTCTTTGCCTCGCGCCCATTCCGTGAGGATGACGGACCTGCACTACTCGGTCCAGCCTCGTCCTCGTTTTCGTCTTCCTGGTCAGAACGTGCTCCCGCCGCCTCGTCCTCCTCCTGCGCATACGGCTGCTGGTCGGGCGGAAGCGGCTGGAACCACGCCGGGTCGATGGCCCTCTTCCGTATACGGACGTCCTTTCGGATGCGGATCTTTATCCCCTGGTCCGCCAACGCACAGGAAAGGTTGGTAGACTCTGCCGGCATGCATGACACGTAAGTAAAAGCATCATCGTCGACGAGAACCAATACGGTGAACGCATTAACACGAAAACGGCCGAGGGGAAGAAATAACGAAACACGGCATGGAAGAGAACGAATGTTATTATAGTTCACGGGTCAGGATGATCACCCGGGAAAGGGGCACCAAACTCTCGTCAATCCCACCAAGGCAAAGGCGAGGACGTGAAGAGCAGAAAAGAAATTTCAAAACTTCAAAAACTCACCCTCCATTCCTGGGAATTTCTTTGCGGTGTAGACATAGAAAGGCGCTGAAAACACGGACTTGCAGTGGTGAACGTTCGGACCAACGACCTCGAAAAGAGTGAGCTTCAGGCGATACGTTCCCTCAGTTCGGACGCTGAGATCCGGGAAGACGAAGAAACCTGCGTCTCTGGCCTGTCCTCGTTCGGCTATTTGGAGCGATAGAGGGAAAGGAACAGAGGCAATATTAGCAAACGTTGAGAATACCGCGGATGACGAGTGGGAAATCCATGCAACTCAGCCCCTTCGTGGCTGAAACGGCTGAGGTCCATGGTACCGGGATGATAGGATTATGAATTTGGGAAAAAGTTAGAAAGACTCACTGACTGCCTCCGGGTCTTTGAGGTGATAGAGGCTGCTTACGACGCTACCGGTGGTACAGCGCGTCTTCCCATCCTTAAGCAAATGAAGCTCCTCGTCGCGGTCTGGTGATGCCAGCGACGCATACATGAAGTAATATGGGTTCTGTAAGAAGGAATGGGAGTATTGACTGGCGAGACGATTGAGATACGGAAGCGAAAGAGGGTCTGGAAACGCACTGTTCGTCTGGGGAGCTGCTTCTGCTGACGCTCTTGTCGATAACTCGTAATTGGATAACTGGAGGCGGGTCTATCGGCCTTCGATCGGCTGTATGATGCATTAGAACAGATTGTCGACTGCTTCGAGGTAGTTGGGAGGAGAGGGGAAGCACAGCATACGACTACGCATGTGAGGAAGGAGGTGGAATGAAAGCTCACCTTTTGTGCCTACCCCGCACATTCGTGCCTGCTTTGGTTCTTGTCTGACGATGAGTTCATACTCTCTATTGGCGATCGCCATTTGGGATATTCGATTTTGAAGCCGGACGAACGCCAGATTGACGGAAGTAAATGGGTTACGATTCGTAAAGGTGGTCGAGAGGGAGCAGAGAGATGGTTTGTCAGAAAGTAGCTCAAACGAGGAGAGAGAGAACGAAAGAAAGCAAAGGGGGGATGCAACAGTCTAGTCGGAGAAGAAGAGAAAAGAACTCGACACTCTCCGACTGGTTATAAAAGCTCGGGAAGATGCTGTGGACAGAGCACAAGCGGGCGAGCGCTGGCGCTGGGAGCGATCGATGGAGGATGCTGGGAGGTGGAAACGTCGTGCGCGACACTTGCGCTGCCACGGACGAGGAGGTAAGGAGAGCAAAACCCGGAGAGGTGGGGATGCCAGGGATTGGGTGTGGGTAGTTCCAGACGGTCGGGCATGGCTACGGCGGAAGGGGGCGGAAGGAACAGAAAGGAGGAAAGATTGGCAATTAGGACGGGAATGCTCACAGATTGTCGCGGTTGTACGCCTGGGGCATGCCTGCGAGGGTGGCCTGGTCGTCCTCCATGATCATCTCTGCGCGATGCACTATATGCGCGTCGTCGCCGTGCTCGTGTTCTGTATGTGCGCTTGCGATCTGGCCGGCTGCGTGCGATCGCTGGGGCCAATCTCGGGGCCTGTGCTGCTGCTGGCGAGAGGGCGACCGCGGGCGTGGGTGGGCGTCGACGTCGTCCGTGCGTGTGGTGTGGGCGTGTGCGCTGTGTGCGACGACGGGGACGCGGGGGAAGACGACGACGGGCGATGGACTGTGCAGAGGAGGGACGAGGGCGACTCGCTACAAAAAGAGCGTTCGCCAGGGCTCCCGTCTGCGCCAGAGCGATGGGAATGCCCCGCCCCAAATCCGGTCTCCCTTTCACACGCCCGATCCAATACCCAGGTCGTCGGTCCTCTCTTCCCTCACAAGCAAGCCAACCTCACGGTGACTGTATGCGCCCTTCCTCGACGCCCGGGAGGAGGACTCTTGCAATCTTATATCCACAACAAATAATTCATTTTCCATCTTCTACTCTCCCGAAGCTACTGCTCTGCGCGCCCTTTCCTTTTTGCTTGCCAAGTCCCGCGTGTCAACCTTGAGTTTGTTCCCCAGAGCTTGTCCTCCAAGGTTCAATCTGCCGTCATGACATGATCTAATCACTCTCCGCGACGGTGCAGTGTCCGTGCTCTCTTTTTCCCGTATTCAATCCACCTCCTCCACGCATGCAACCTCATTTATTGCATTTGTTGCGAAGCTGATACCTGCCTCGACCAGTCCCCTCACATGAGGCCGCAAACTGCCTTGCAATCGCCGTGTTCAAATTCAGTACTCGGTACGTTCCCCGGTAAACGCTGGCTCGCTGCCCCCCCTCCACTCACACACACCCACACCTTCGTGCGGAGATAATCTCTTCGAACTTCTTTTCATTTTGCAGCGCGACGTAAAGCTCGAACGGACTTCACAGCAAAAAAGAAGGGGGGTCGCGCTCCTTCTGGCGTAATCTCTTACTTCACCACCCCAGCTTTACGCCGATCCCGATCACAATGCTCCAAGACAAAGGGACAACGTGGACACCACGTTCTCCTCGCAGACGGCGAGCAGCGGTTGTCGGCGGCGGGCGACGTAATTCGCGAACTAACGTACATTCGCGCCCACCTTGTCCTCAAAAGGCCTCGAAGATCGGCCATCGCCGCATGGAACCTTGTACGTCAAAGCCGTCGTACCTTCGATCTCTGTACATTTCAACCTTACCTCGTGCTCAAATGGAAAAGTACAACAGGCGGTCTTTTATTCCGCGTATGTACGCAGTGAAATGTAAGTTCGAATCTACTTTGGCGCTCCACTAAGTCAGTGAATTTCTTACTGATTTCAAATCTGAACAAAGATCCACATAGAGAGAGAGGAACATCATGTACACGAACGTTGACATTGCAAAGTTTCAAGCTTCAAACTCAAGGCATTTTCAGGCCCAAGTTCATCGGATCTCGTCGATAGCTTCGATCAGTCCGCATACTCGTACGTGTGAGGGATTGTATCTGCATTTTGTAATAGTCACACTTACGAAGCTCTACCGGAGGGATCTAAACAAAAGAGATGCGACACCGCAGTGCATCCGAGTCCACCGGAAGAGAGTTCCGTTCGCCCAGAGGCGCTCACAGAGAACGTAAGTCGTACGAATACTAGTTCTTTACCGCACGCATATACCGGCCTGAGCCTCTCTAGGTCACCGTTCCCTTTGAATTACATTATGGCCCTCCGCAACTGCTTTCAATCACTCAATTGCCTGTGAATGTGCATGTACAAGCCGATCAGTCCCCTTTCCTCAAATAATGAAAGCAGAGCAATAAATATTAATTCTGATTCGGTCTTCAACGAATTGAAATTCGGACCGTCCCAAAATGTATTCTGATCCAAACTACTACTTTTGAAGCAAAAGATCTAAGCAGCTAAAACTGACAAAACGCATTCCGAATCCACTTTGTAGAGATGCACCATCGAAAAAAATTATGCATACAACGAGAATAAAAAAAAGTCAAACATCAAAAAGAATCTCCGGAACGCGGATCGAACGCGTGACCTCAAGATAATGAGCAATTGTTTCAAATTACAGTCTCGCGCTCTTCCAACTGAGCTATCCAGAGCTACACGTGCTGGATGTATTATAGTATATAGTTTCCGCATAACATATTGCTCTTTTTCCTCAATGTTTTGCAACTGATTTCTCGTACCTTATTCCAACCTCCGTTTCCGATAAGAAGAATTAATGCGCTTACAAGATTGGGTGGACAATCACGCCTTATCCTTCGGTCAGAGTATTAAATCGGGATGAAGGTCTGCAGACCAACCAATTTCACAAGTTTGAGGGTTTGAGCTGCTCAGCTGCGAACAAAGTCTGCTTCTACTTGAAAGGCATCCCAAATCGAAGGAGTCTGACAGTTGAATAGTGACACGATTTGGCTCAGATCCATCGTATTTATAATTTATATCCTCGTCGATTTGTCAATTTGACGAAGCCAATCCATGGCATGTAATAGTCATATTCTATAGATAATGGTAGCATGTCTCGCTCGTGATGGAGATCGCTGTTGGCCCGAGAACCACCACGAGGTACCTAGCTTATCGTGAAAGCTCGGGACCCTTCGTCAGACAGCGCAGTCCAACAGCGTGCTTTCTCTTAAGAATGACGAGACAGCGACCATGCTGTAGTTTTTGACGCGAACAATGTCATCAGCGCAGAGTTTGCGAGCGTGCTGAGGGACGCTTGATTGCAGCTTTGCCGCGACAGCCGATATTACTTATCCCATGAGATTTCTTATGTGCTTCGTCGTCAGTGAGAACCCTCTCGACGTCTAGGATCTGTAAGCGCAGTCAGTCAGCCCGAGTGCGATGATAATCGAAATGTCGCGTTTATAGCGGTGATAGGCGCCCAAGGCAAGCTCCGGTCGGGACTCAAAATTTGGTTCTTTCTTGCAAGCGCTGGCCTGCGATCACCTTCTTTACCTCTTTCCACCATCATGATCGACACAACTTCGAGGCTAATTGTTAACTTTCCGTTCAAAGAAGAGACGGTCGTAGTTGGATATCGACAACTCTTCAAGAAAATCTAGTCGACTGCCAAACACCTCGACGCTTATAAAAATAACCGCACACCTCACAAAGCTTCTGAATGGTGCAATTGATCTTTGGAATGTCCTCATCCTCTCCCGTTGGCTTTTTCTCTGGATACGGCACAAAATTCACCACGAACGCCTCTATCATGCGCGCTGGAATCGATATATGTACCACACTCGGCGACAGCGATGTAATTTTGAACTCGGTGCTCGGTTTCCTACCTCCAACATGGCTGAAGACATCCCCAGCAAAAGGCAGAGCTATGGCGAGGACCACAAATCCCAGATCGAAAGTACGGGGCTCCAGGGCGACCATATCGAAGTCTCGCAAGTGGGCACAGCAGTTAGCTCCGTCGACGAAGACAATCCGCTCTTCATTCGGGACCTAGCCTACTCCAGAGAAGAAGAAGCTCGCGTCATTCGTATCCTTGACATGAGACTCTTTCCTTGGATCCTTCTAACGACCTTCGTGCTCAACATGGATAGAACGAACAACTCTAATGCCATCTCGGACAATTTGCCCGCTGATTTGGGTTTCTCGATCAACGTTGTCAACACTGCAACCGCGATCTACTCCGTCCTCTTCTCGATTGCTTGCCTTTCGGGCGCTGTCATTGCGAAGTATGCGGGTCCTTCGAGATGTGAGACCTCAATACGGTACCTTTTCTCTCGAATGCTGTACTAATTATCTTTCTCTCTAGGGATCCCTATATTGATGTTTTCGTGGGGTTTGGTAACGGCTGCCCACGCTCTGATTCAAAATAAATCTGGGTACCTCACAGGTAATACTTTATTAAATAAAATTGCATTCTATACGATATTCTGATGCATCCTTGTCTGCAGTCCGGTCGTGTGAGTTGATACTGCAATGCGATAAGCCCTTCACAACTAATTTCTTCCCCTCACTTGAATGAAGTCATTGCAATCACGGAAGGAGGCGTCATCCCAGCAACGCTAGTCTATCTTGGCGGCTTTTACAAGAGCACAGAGCTCGCTACGCGTCTAGCCTGGTTCTGGGGTGTTCAGGTTAGTTAAGCTTCAAATATTAAAAAGCTGTCTCTCATTAATGAACTATCGATGCAGAATATCGCGAGTGCTGTAAGCGGTCTCATGGCGAGTGGCTTACTCCAGCTCCGTGGGGTTGGCGGCCTCGAAGGCTGGAAATGGCTTTTCATCGTAGACGGCATCATTACGGTATTCGTAGCCGTCGCAACATGGTTCGTACATGACAATGACAATGATCCGCCGTTCTTCATGAAAGCAAGTCAGCTAAAATGGAGTTCATTGCATCGTGTAAAACAGGTTCTATTTGCCTAGGAACGTTGCGCGTACGAAGGGGGGCCTCCGAGGCTTCAAGCCGTGGTTCACCGACCGCCAGGCGAAGATTGCCGTCACAAGGGTCGTGCGTGACGATCCGGCGAAGCGGCTGTATGAGTGAGCGAGCACCGTGTTTTCACCATAGTGCGTTTCATAGCTGATCAGCCGCGCCAACCAAGGTCGACCGTCACTTGGACTGACGTGAAGGACACGATCACGGACCCTGCCATGTGGGGGCATTGGACCATTACCGCCATCGGCCTCACTCCGACGACTCCGTTACAGACTTGTGGGTTGATTTCTCTCTTCGCCAGCAGCAAGGGGCGCATCTCTAACTAACTTCCGTGTCCCACAGACTTACCCACCGTCATCAAATCGTTTAATTTCAACGTCGTAAGTTCTCATAATCCGCTTGAGAGAGTTTGGCCGCCTCATGCTCGTGCCTCCCTGCTCAATCAACAATCAAGTTTGTGGCGAACGCGCTGACGGCACCACCGTATATCCTCACATGCATAACTTCGGTCGTGAACATCTGGCACTCCGACCGGACGCGCGAGAGGGGCCTGCATGGGGCGTTCGGAGGTAGGCTACTTCGTTCTCCCGACTCCGTGCCTCGAGTCGTCGTCCGCGGATAGTGACTAACTACGCATCTTACAATCTTTTCGACGCGAAGCTGGCTGGCAGCTAGTGGGGTGGATCTTGCTTCGTTCGCTCCCAGATAATACCAGCCGTGGGGTAAAGTAAGTCCGGGAAACCGGGAGCAGGAGACGCCTTGATGATGATTCCTAATGAATGGTGTGCCTAGGTACTTTGCTGCCTGCGTCGTGCAGTCCTGGCCCTACACACACCCGCTGTGCATTGCCTGGATGTCCGAAAACACAGGCAGCGTAGGGAAGCGCACCATCGCCTCGGGCGCCATCATCGGGTTCGCGAACATATACGGAAGTGAGTAGTGTAGTACTCAGATTGACGTTCGAAGAATAGACTCATAGACGCATTACCATAAGCCTGGGGAAGTCAGGTGAGTTAATGTTCAGTGTGAAGGCCCGAGCTAGACTCAATTATACGCGCTCGACCTCCAGATTTATCAAGCAAAAGACAGCCCGAGTGCGTTCTGTCGTTGTTGTCGTATTCTTTTTAATCTCGCTCTGACCCTTTTCTTGTGTTCGTGATTCTCCCGCTTAGATTTCCGCACTGGAAACATCATCAACATCGTGTTCGCAGGCATTGCGACGGCTCTCTGGGTAGTGCAGAAGTTTTATTATAAGTATCGGAATGCGCGGAATGCACGGCTGTTGGCGGGCATGAGCGATTCTGAACAGGAGAAGGAGATTAGGGAAGCAGAGCAGAAGGGAAACAGGAGTCCGACGTTCGTATTCACGACGTAATTTGATGCAATGCGTCTTGTCTTGTTTTTCCCCCGTCGGTGGGATCCCGGCCTCGAACTTCCGCAAACAACGTTGCATAGGTACAACAAGATGCTTTAGATACAAATGACAAAGCGGCTGGCTACATGCAATGCGGTGGATGCCAGGCAAAAACGAGATACATACAACAACCAATTGCAACATCAGTACATTGGAATTCTTTTCTTCTTCGTTCCTTTTTGCTCACGAGATATGTAATACTAGTATCCAAAGACGTCTGAAATGAATGACGAAGGCCAATGAAGCGCGCTGCGAACACGCGGCATGTTGTTCAGGCTATGAAGCAGTTGCTGCTGCTTCGTCCGTCTTCGCCTTTTTGGTGGCCTGGATGACGGGCACCTTTGCGTTCCTTGTTCCCACATCTGAGCTGCCATCAGGCTCGATCGTGCGCTTGCGCTTCTCACCCGCCTGCTCGCTGCCAGCATCTTCCGCTTTCGCGCTGTCCGTCCCATTTGAAGGCTTCGCATCTCGATGCCCTCCTCGTCCCCCTCCTCCTCGCCCTCGCCCGCGTCCGCGACCACCACCTTGCCCTCGTCCACCGAATTTGCCACCACGACCTCCTCGTCCTCCTCGTCCGCCAGAGCTCCCTACGGTGCTCTCATACGCCCTCTTGGCCGCAAACTTAGCGCGTTCGATGAGGAACTGTTTCTCATCCTCCTCTGTGTAGTAGGTTTTAATCGGTCAGGGACGTTGCGCGAATCAACTAATAGTAACGTATATGCGAACCTTCTGCCGGTGACCAGGTGATTTCTTTGGAGTCAATAGTTTTGGCTTTTTCCTTGACAAATGCAATGTCTTCCTCCGACAGCGCCTTGTTGAATGCGAGAAGACCATATTCGGAGTCTTTCGTGTATTTTACGAAGGGAGGGCGTTCGAAGCGTTCTGTAAGACGAGACTAAAGAGAACAATTCAACTGAGATTCTAGATAATCAGATCTTCGATTTCTCGATCGCACCTTAAGATCACTCATGTCAAGCGTCGCTCCCTCCAGACCCGTGAATTTTAAAACCGACCCTTTTACGTGAGGGATGTCAGCTTCTTCAATAGTGCCTCCATCCTTTTCGTGAACACGTATTTTGTGACCCATGAACTCGAGGAAGACTTCTGGCTTCGACTTGCTCGAATCACCAGATTTGTTTTGACGCTCCATTTCTTTGAAGGCGTTGAATCCTTTTCTGTTGATGTTGGACTTATTTTGCTCCCTCCGTGCAGTCGCTTCCTTGCCCTTGAGCCCCTTTTCCTTGATCTTCATTTCGCAATAGGCTTCTCTGAGCAAGAAGATCAAAACAACCGACTATGAAACGAACGAATCACATACTTTGTCATGATTAGAAGGTCCTCGCCGTTCCAAGATGGTTTGGGATCCGCATTAAGGAAAGCGTGGACCGAGCTTGTGTCACTGAACTCCGCGAAAACAGAGCCCTATGTTTATCCAGCGTTCAATTCATCAATCCTCTACGTAGCGCATGACCACGAACCTTGAATTTCTTCTCCTCGTCGCGGCGCATACGGACAGCATTACAATACCCATATTTGTTGAAGAAATCTTCCAACTTCTTTTGGAGGTCTGGCGTCTCCTCGCCGAAGCCTTTCTGCAGATGACCAGACATTTACGTCTATGTGTGGTAAAGTGGGCCGAAGGTGGACGCACTGCATATATGCTCCTCTCGAACTGTCCTTTGGGCTCCTGGACCTCAGATCGACGGCGAAGTTTGGTGTTGGATTCGTCAACTTCGAGCTGATCGCTCGTTTTCAGTGCCTCTACGATCCATGGAGTGCCGAATGTTTTGTACTCCCGCATACGTTTGAACGATGCAACCGTCTCGATCGGGACCCAGTGTTCATCATTCGTTGTATGCAGCGTCCACATGAACCTATAGAGTAGAGTTCATCAACAGCATGCTTTATGCAAGAGATGTTCAAGTAGAACGCACCGATCATATGGCAGGTTCGAGTCAGAGAAGTAGAACTCGACTGCGAAGCACTTCAGAGACGTCCAACTACCATTAAATGTGACCACTCACTCTGGCGGCAAGCCCGTCGTTTCTTATCCTCCTCATTCTCATCCATAGTTGCATCCTCTTCCCCTCCGGCGGCCTCAACAGCGTCCTCCGTCTTGCTTGTAGATGCCTCTGCGTCTCCGCTGCTCGCAGGGACTTCGGCCTCCGTCGTGGACGTGATTTCGGTCTCTTCAACCGGGACAGTCTTTTCGACGACTTCTTCAGACATCTCTGCGCAATATAGGACGTCTATGCGACCGGGAGATATGGAGGAGAGGATTATTTGTCTGTCCGTGGATCGCCAACAAATTTCGATGCGTCGATGATGTCGACGGTTGAAGGAACTTTTTCTCGCGGTTGCTTTGCGCACGGACCACCCGACGGTTCGGGTACTTCGGGGTTGCTTCGGGGCCTTTGTTGCACAACGACGCGTCGCAGTCGGCTGAACATAGCTCTCTAAGTTCCTTTACGTTCAAAGACACGGGCTAGCAGTATTAGTACCTCAGTTCTACTGACTCTTGATTTCTAAAAAAGAGTCTTGCCAGAAAATTGTAATCCCGACACTCACCTGTACAGAAAGATTGACCGACGTTCCCGATTCTATCCCTACGCGCAAGCCAGAAATCATGATAGATAATATCGCAGAGGGTGCTTCCAGTAGAATTGATTTGATTTTTAGGAATAATATCAACCAAGTTTGAAGAGTTGAAATCGTCCAAAGGGGATAGTAAATTGATGCAAGACGCTTTTATAGCGAAATGTTGGTGAATATCGTAACCTACAAATACACGAAGAATGGTATGAACACGAGGGGGAGTATGCAACGGGAATCGAGACGCAGACGCCTCTGCTACGCTCTATTATTGAAGAAGATGGAAGTGTCCCACAACTTGAGGATGGTCATTAATCCTTGTGCCTACCGTACGCCTCCTACAGAATTTAGAGTTAGGAACGAAGATTAGCATCAAGGCTTCGCCAAAGGAATAGAATGACAATGACGCACCGAAATCTCCTTGGCGAACGCCTCCGCAACCTTCTTTCTCTGCACCTTTTGTGCGGCGGTCACAAGACCGCTCTCGGGTGTCCATTCATCCGCAGTCAAGACGACCTCCTGGAGCAGCTCGAGAGATTTGAAGCCGTTCTTCTTCCCACCGGCGTTGCAGCTCTTCAGGACAATTCCAGCAACGTCGCGACTGGCACAAATGTCGTGCATGTCGGCGTCTGCGAGTGGGTTACCCGCTTCCTTCAGCGCAGCACGTAAGTGTTGCTCATGCGGAATGATGATCGCAATGGGTTGCTTTGCATCAGGAGTGGCATGAACGCAAATATTCGAGACGAGGTTGCATGACTTGTAAATCGATTCGAGACGTTCCAGTGCAATGTACTGGAGAAGCGGGAAAAGTAAGAAATCCAATTGCCCAAGACAACAATAAACACGTGAAGCATACCTCGCCGCCTGATAACTTGATGAGGTTCTTGATTCTGTAACGATAAATTTAGATAAGCACAGCAGGACCAACAGGAGTACACGCACCGATCAATGAGTGACAGGGTGCCGTCAGCGTTCCACTGCCCGACGTCACCGGTTCGCAGCCAGCCATCCTTCGTGAAGATTGTCTCGTCGTTGTTGAGATCGTCACGTTTGTAATAACCCTTGATGACCGAAGGTCCCCGGAGCATGACCTCTCCTTGAGGAACGTGATTAGTGGCAAGGTATCCAGCGTCGGGCACATCCTTCAGCTTGATTTCGACGGATGGCACCGGAATACCGACAGAACCGTACTGCATGAATTCGGGTGGGAGTATAACACACATCCCACAGGTTTCTGTCATTCCGTAGCCTGAAATCATATATGAGCAATTATCAACTAAGGGAAAGCATGATGTAGGCAAACCTTGAAGCATCGTTACGAGGGCCAGAGATAGGAATTCCTGTGTCTCCCGGCTGAGCGCGGCGCCACCGCTCATCGCTAATCGTAGTCGTCCTCCAGTCTGCAGCTTCACCTGACTCAGGACTGCGGCCTCGACAACCTGCTTGAGTACGGGAACATTCGCTTTCTTGATAGCCAAGGCTCCGTTGAAAGCAGATTTCTTAAGTGTGCCACTGGAATGGACTTTCGCCAAGATCCCTTTACGGATTGTTTCCCAAACTGCGGGGACGCCAACCATGATCGAGGGACGGAACTCCCGCATGTCTCCGGCACAGTGACGGACTGATGCGTCGCTGAGAGTCTTGACTCGACCGTAGCCAATGGTCATCCCTACGAAGAACAGGGAAAGTTCCACGATATACTCTAGAATGTGCGCCAATGGGAGATAGGCTAGGAAAGTGTCATCTTCACCGAGATGATGACCTAGTAGTGATCGAACAGCGCCCACTGTGAAACGTAAGAAACGACGAAAGAAATATTGCAAAAAGATGAGACTAACCAGACGCAACCAAGTTTGCATGGGTGATGACGACTCCCTTCGGTGCACCCGTGGTGCCACTCGTGTACATGATGCACGCGACATCCTCCTTGACGGGCTTACGCGTCGCGTCAGGGGTCTTGCCTTTGCCAAGCTGACGGACCTCGTCGATGGACAAGACTTTGAGACCCTCGCGTTTGCTTTTCAGAGCATCCAGTTCAGCTGCAGAGGGAGTACCGTCATAGATGACGATGCGGACGGTGGGGGTGTTTGCTACCACTTTCGTCAAAGTGGGCAGAAGTTCGGCGTTGGTGAAGACACCGACACAGTCGGGCTCGTTCAGAGAGTGTGTTAGACCAGATTCTCCGAGCGTATCGTACGCAGTGGCGATTGGCACACCAATACACGCGCAAGCATGCGACATTAGCTGCCAGTTGACACTGTAGTGCACTCATACTCAATTTCGAGGTTCGCGTCGTAGTCAAGTCTGCCACGTACCATGTCGCTGAATATACGTTGAAAATCTCTCCCTTGTTGATACCAAGCTCTGCGAGACCAGCAGAGATCTCGAAAACGGCGTCTTTCACTTCAACAAAGTTGAGATACTTGAAGCCGCTGAGTTGGAAGTACTTCCACGTTTTCTTCTCTACGATCTCCTTGCCGTCAACTTGCTTCTTGATCTCCTTCTGTTCCTCGTGTACTTCGACAATGTCACGCCAGCCAAGTGCTTGCTTGGTACCGTGAGTGCGTGCAGCGTAAAGCAGCACGTCGTACGTCGTCTCGATGCCTTCCATCGGTTGCGTCACGAGGGCGTCCTTGGTGAGAGCATTGCGACGAGTTTGGGCCTCGCCTTCCTTCTTTTCCTCCTCGACGGCGACAGAGCCAACTTTTGGCCACTTTGGTGCTGCTTGCTTTGCCATGTTCGACTGGGAGGAGATGGTGGAGGTACAGAGCAGGTCGTTGCACTGCACGCCTCGCTCGGTTATAGGCTCGATTTGGCACGTGGCAGGGCGCTCTTTGCACTTTCGCCCAGTTTTCATTGATCAATTACTTCAATCGACCTTCCTTCCATCATTCGCAATTCATTCACATCCCCTTTCTGCATTCTGCTGATTCCGATTTTCTTGAGATTTTTGTTCGTCTATGACATGCGTTCGGAAGCAGGGTCAATGATCGATCGAAATGATCGACAACGAGGCCTCGGTTCTCTCAGGTTCCCGAGTCCAATTATCTACGGAAAGCCGCGCCGTCAAACAGAAATCTACAACAGCTTGCGAGCAAGAACTGTGGTATACACAACGGTCAGTCCGGGGACAACGTCTATATCGTGCTTGAAGCCTGTGATAAGTTGTTCGGCGTTCCCCTCCGAGCAACCACTGTCGAGCAAGAGATATTTGAATGCGTCTGCGTATTCCTTGAACGCATTCCTGAAGTGCAGGCCCACCGCCCCTTGCTCTCCCAGAATCTGGCGGTGTTCCATATGCACGACTTCGAATTGCTGACTCTGGAGCAATACAGCTACCAAGAGTTGCCCCTCTGGATCCGACGGAACGTGCCTGGACTGCATCAACCTGTCGATGATTCTGAAAAAGCGCACGGCCAATGGAGCTTGTTGCTCTACGTTTGAGCCATCCGCCATGAAGACCCTTCGTAGCCATTCGGCAGAGTAGAAATAGCCTCTGGGTCGAAGAATGCGGGCGATTTCTCTCACAACTGGCACGTAGTCGGTAATCTAAAACAGAGAAATTTGTCAAGAAATTTAAAACATTACAGAAAGGAGCACTCACCCCAAGAGATGTCTGCCTCATGTGCACGAAGTGGAAATATCCGCGATCAAATCCCGTTGCCTGTAGTGGGTTTATTTCGTACTGAACGTTTTCTTCTGGTTCTTGCGTTGCAGTAGGTGCTATTTCAGTGAATAGGTAGGCTTCGATTAGCTTCTCGAACAGCTCAAAATACTGATCATTGGTACCTATGTCAACACCGTAGAATTTAAAATTCGGGAATTCGACGGCCATCTCATCGACCCTAAAGGAGAAATATCGATCAAACATGCGTTTACAATGAAACCATCGAGAATGCAAATACCATTTGCCACTCCCAGTGCCCAAGTCTGCAATGCGCATCCTTGCGTCGAGAGGTTCGTGAAGTAACTGCCCGACACGTTCACAGTAATTCCTTCCACCGAAGAAGTGTTTAACTGCGTCGTGCATCCGGTCGAGTCGCTGTCAACGCCTAAACGTCAAACACGATTTAACCGCAAGGAAGAGTGCTCTTCTCACCTGCATTTCCGCTGGATCTGCGGGCAGAGGGTAAGGCACCATACCATAGGAGTGGAATTGGCGACCATATCTTGTTTGGAAGTGTCTTGCTAGTTCTTCGCTGGATAGTGACGACATTGACTCTCCGTCCGAATCCGGGCTATCGTCAGATAGGTTCCCGTTCAAGTTATTGGCGGGCATTGCTGCTCAAGGTCGTTTCGAGCAGCGACGATCTCGTAAAGAAGGCGAAGAAAAGGAATGTGCATCTCTTTATGTAGATTGCCAGAGTAGGGTAGAACCGACGAAAGGTCAGTCATGACGTGCGCGCCCATCAGAGATACGATCCGATAATGATGACTGCCCCCCTGCGAGCGAGCTCCCGGAGGTCCGTATTGTGTAAATTTTAAAGTCAAAACGGACTTATGTCGTCGGAATCTGGGTTACATGGCCAGCGAAGGTGGGGGCGCCGGTCTAGTACGTTGTTGGTCGAATATCGAGCCGCTCTGATGAGAAGAGCATGGCTCCCCCTTCGATCTTTAGGTAAATTTATATCCTGAGAAGCCTTTTGAACGGACCAGTCAGACTGCGATCGATGATAAATTCGACAGTTGTCTTGAGGGAAATTCTTTGGAAACGCAAGAAAAAAGGGCCGTGTGGGCGTATCTGAGTGAAAATAAAGTATATAAGACGCGAGCAGTGAGGCAAGCCTTTAGACTGGTTCGAGGGGTCCTTTAGGCCTCTCATCCGGGTACCATTGCTTGTCCGAAAGAAATGTATCGTAGGAGGACTCGTCGAAATGGGTCTTGTTGGCTTTCGAACCAGCGGCGTTGGTGCGAAATCGTTTTATCGACGGAGGCAGTTTGACGAAATCGCGATTATCCAGGTTGCTTGACGATTGAGTTCGTCCCAGAGTCGAAGCTTAGATTGCGAAGAAGACGAAGGAGAAAAACGAAAGCGGTTTTTTAGGCTTCTGTTCGACTAACCGAACATTTGAATTGATGCACCCCTGATTTGGGCATTCGCCGTTCGCGGGATGGGTGTGGGAAACTGACGCAGCCACATCACGTTGAGGTTTGGAGGACGCGTTTTGGGCGGAGCGTCGGAGTCACAACTGAGTGTGAGCAGGCCACAGGCAGAACGTCTCTTGTCTTCAAACGACGACGACGACATTGCAGACAACGAGCAAGAAAGACTACTCCGTCGCGACGTTGAAGCGAACTTTCGCGACATTGCGACTGGAACCATGGCAGCTAATCACCTTGAAACCTTCTTCGCACAGCAGGAACAATTGATGAATATGCGCGATGAGGACTTCGAAACCCATAGCTGGCCCCTTCAAAAAGACGCCAATAGGTTATGGTCTACGTTGTGTTCGTAGGGTTTGAGTGCTGATGATGCTGACTTTAGGTTCACAATCACACGCACGGACTCAGACTCCAGGCCAAAACTGCGCGGAGCAGACTCGGACGAGTCCGCCTTCCAGGCCCACAAACAAATAACCCTGCCATCTAGAATTGAGCCATCTGTAACCGGGAAGTCTCCCGCGACTAACGACCAATCGACAAGCAATGCTGTAATTTCTCTGAATTTGTACGTTTTATCCGGCGAGATACATCGACGCACGCGCTCAAGCATGCGTGTTTCATTTCACCGTGTAGGTCTCAAGGTTATCAGGAGCTTGCCCCCATTTCTGGAAAAACTATGGACACGGAAATAGAAGATGACGGAAGATGTGCCGTGTCTTCGACCTCGCTGAATAGCCCGATTACGTTCCCTGGCGATGGGTATTTTCCACTCATTATTCCTTAAACGTCCCAACGTTCGCTGACGAATATAATTCATTTGCTCAGCAAAAAGCGAAAGTCGGGCGGCGCGCACCGTGGGGGATCGACCCATAGCGCAAGAAATAACGGTGGTACAACGACAAAAGTGGAAATCGCCTCTTCGCGAGCACCTCCAACTGCCCCCCTTCTTCCGACGCCCCCTCTCAACCACGATGTCCCCACTTCCTCCAAACCCGAGCCTTATGGCACTGATGACCCCAAGCTATCCACTGTCTCTGGAAGCGTCAAGTCGGGCCATAAGGGCGCTTTATTAAGAGATAAGGTACTCAAAAAGACCGTCAAGCACGTCGAGATCCGGGAGGATCTCGCAGGCGACAGCAGCAACGTCACCACCCCTTCGAGCACCCCCGCCATCTCGACACTGCCGCCCACTTCCCTCCCCGATGCTCGACCCGCAAACGCGAAATCCGCCCGTGAAGCAAAGAAGGCGGAGAAAGCCCGCAAGGAACAGGAGGACAAGGAACGAAAGAAAGAAGAGCTAGCAGAAAGTCGCATGACCCCAAGCGAGTATGCTGCGAAGGCCCAAGCCAAGTTCGCGCATGTCATCGAAAAGTCGACGAAGAAGAATCTTTTTTTGGTGGGCAAGAGAATCTTTCTCATAACGGGCGATCATGAATGTGCAACAAGGAGTTCAAGAAGTAAAATGGATCTAGTTGAGTTTCTCCGTTTTGCGGCGCCTTACAGCTTCTAAATTACCGATAGGTTGTCAAACGTGGTGGAACCCTGATCACGAAATACGACCCAGAGCTCGTCACGCACATCATCACCCTCACACCGTCCAAAGTTTCCGCTCTCAAAGCTCTCGGTTTAAAGACTTTAGCAGAAATTCCAGACCATATTCCCACTCTGACCTGGGACTGGGTAACGACGCGACCTGCTGGAAAACTCGATCACGAATTCATGCATGTCGCCTTCGGTCGCTTCGATGCAGACTCTAGTAAGGCAGCAGAGTACTCAGAGAAAAGAAAGAAGGCGAAGATTGCGAGCGACGAACAGGATATAGCAGAGGATCATAGTTTAATCGAGTGCGCCGTTTTTCTGTCACGTTGTTCCTATTTGACTCTTAACGTTCTGCAGGGATTTCTCCGTCGTCCACAAAATGCCACACGTAGCCAGCGGTTCATCGGCGGCCTTCCTCCCAAACGCTCCACCGGCACTTCCCTTAGAACGTCAAAGGACTGCATTACGCTCCGTGGGGTCAAAAGGAAAGGAGCCCTACGACCCACTATCTGAGTTCTACGCGAAGGCGAAGAGCGATGCTGAAGCGGCGGTTAGTTGCATGTGCGCCGATGTACCCAAAAACATCTAATCGTATATTTTAGTGGCCTCACTATGAAGAGTCCGATTCTGACGACCCTGTCGACGATGTCGTTAAAAGTAAAAAGAAATCTGTGAGCAGATGTCGCAAATGGCGCATTGCAGCACATCACTGATGGTTCTTTGAAGGTGTTCACCTGCGACCAAAAGGGGGCGAATGTTGGTAAATGTGTGAATCAAGACGTCGTCGACAAGGTTAGCCGATATGCTTCAACGTTCTCGGCTTGGTGCTGATTGGTCCTTTCAGCTGAAAGAATTGGCCGGGCTTCACGAAGCCAAGCCGTCAGACGAAGATAAATGGCGGGTGTTCAGTTACAACAAGAGTGAGTTCCATGCGATGTCTTATTTGAGCACCGGAGATGAAGTTCACCGGCATCGGCAGCCATTCGTGCATTGCGCAACTACCCTAAAAGAATCCAATCGTACAGCGAAGCTCGTGCGATCAAAGGGGTAGGGGATAAGACAGCTCAAAAGGTGCGGTATATCTTCGCATGCGGCGCGGAGTGATTGTAATTTGCAATCCAAGATAATGGAGATCATACAAACCGGTTCTTTGGAACGTATAAACTACGAGAGAACAGAGGATGTCGAGGCCGTCAATGTTTTCAAGGGGATTTATGGCGTCGGTGAGTTGCGAACTGGATGTACCTCGTCGCCATGCCTCAGACTTGTAGGTCCTAAAACCGCATATATGTGGTACGCGAGCGGGTGCAGAACTCTGGACGACGTCAAGCAAAGAAAGGGCGGTATTACAGTGTCAGATGTTCAGGAAGTGTGTACCTGAAACTCTTCTTCTATAATGTATTTTTGACGCGTTGAATACGCAGATCGGAATCAGATTTTATGACGGTACGAGTGCCGTGGATTTGCCCCTTCGATGTATGTGTTGACGAAGTGCTGCGGAAGACATCAACATGCGGATGCCGCGAGAAGAGTGTGGTGCAATTTTTGCAAAGATCAAGCCCATAGGTGCGGTGTTGGAAGTTTCTATGTTACAATATTTCTGAACTTTCTTGCTTTAGCACAGCGCCTCGACTCAAAGTTGTTTATCGAAATCATGGGTAGCTACCGGAGGCACGTCTCCCACTTCGATCATAGAACGAAATACGCAAGCTGAAAGGAATACTAGAGGTAAATTAGATTGTGGGGATATTGATATCCTCATCACACGAGCGACGGACGACGGCAAGACACATAAAGGTAGTTCAATTCAGGGCTTTAATCTCCACAAGGAGGTTTACGTGGGTATCTTTCCCTCCTAGGTCTCCTGAAAAATCTCCTTCGAGAATTACACCTTCGGGGGATACTTACGGAGGACCTTGCCGTGCCGGATGATTTCAACGACCTCGAGTTAACGTACAGGGGGCTCTGCCGTCTGGACAGCAGCAAACCGCGGAGGCGGATAGGCGAGGAGATCCGATGTTCTTGCCCGATATGCACGAGTCTGACTAGCCACAGATATTCTTTGTGTTCCGTATAAGAGCCGCGGTGCGGCGTTGCTGTATTACACGGTACGTGATAATTATCATCTTGAGGAGCCTTGGCGGTTCTGTGGACAACATCAATCTGACTTCTTGTCTAGGGTGACGATATTGTGAGACCATACTCAACTCTACGCAGTTGGGTCAAGTGAGATAACCGTTGTTGTTCTAGTTCAATAGGACCATTCGTTACAAGGCGGGTGCGATGGGATACTCTCTCAACCAAAGGGGACTTTACTCCAACGTCATCCGTGACCGGAACGATAGGAAACGGAAACTTCACAAAGGTCTGGAGACACCGTCATCCAAGGCATTGGCGAGATGAATAACATTGCTGGTTGAATAGGAACTATTATCGCCTCTGAAACTGAGGAAGAAATCTTCCGAATACTTGGTCAGTGTACCCTGCATTTCCCTCTGCGATCATTGGTGACAAACGTCACTTTTCTGCTCCTACAGAGGTGCCGTGGCAAGAGCCACACGAACGCGTGCGATCATAGAGGCAGGACGTGGCCAGTCCAAGTATTTGGTTCATTCGACACCGTGAAAATGTTGATTGAGTTGAAGTCGCCGCTTTCTGTTCCCAAGATTTATTTGTATCTCAGTATGTGGCACATGCACTTCAGAACACTGCGAGTTCGCCGTCGCCCTTTCTAGGTCCTCGACAGCACGGAAGAGGGCGTAGAACTTTAGATCCAGCTCACATGAATAGGGACGATGTTTGAGGATAGAATGGAATTTCTATTTTGTATTAGCATAGCGTAAAGTGGGAACATACGACATCCTCGGCAACTGTACGCAGCTACCTACATGCCGATTTCATCAGCGTAAGGAAGCGCATTGGTGTCGCCCACCGCGACGTAAGTTGGTTTTGATTTCAGCAGAGATGCAACCGCCTAAATGAAAAAAATGAGCAAAACGACTTCAGCGGAGGGTTGGAGATTAACGCGCCTTTGTGAAAGCAGAGGCAGAAACACCGTCGATAGATTTCTGCACGGCCTCCAGCGATACGTCGGAATTGCTCAAGAGCTGTCATGATGTAATTAGAGCCGAATTACGACGCAAGTAAATTGAAGTTACCTTTGACGCGACGGAAGCGACAAGTCCGTCCCTGTTCTCAGCAATGCTCGCAGCTGAGAATTTCGCCTTCGCTATCGCCTTTTGAAGGCCTTCTGGATTAACGGAGGTGCTGGCGTCCTTCAACGCCTTCACAGAAGCTTTTACGCCCTCCTTCACACCGTCAACACTGGAAGCCTGGACAAGAACACCAAAGAGCGACGCGTCCGAATAGGGGAGGTAGACGGTCTGTGCGGTAGTACCGACAGGAAGCGCGGACGATAATGGAGATGTTCCCTGACTCCATTTCACAGATGGCTGAGGAGACAGGTAACCTGCAAGAACGGCGAGTTCGGGTGATGGGACGCCAGAGGTTCCGAATCCAATGAATGCGGTTTGGAGATCGGTGTGTAAACCTTGACGAGATTCGCCACCGTGGTATTTCGTAGCTGAGCTTGAAGGGCTCTCAGCGCTGGCGGAGGAAGCAAAGTGCTTCTCAACGAGTTTTGCAAGCTTATCCTGGCTAATACCCGTGCCGACTACCGCAACATTTCCTTTCCCGAACGTCTGAGCAGCAAAAGCCTTGACATCATCGATGGTCACGGAGGGATGCGAAGGCGCGAACAGAGATGCACCAAGTCCATTACGGAAAGCTAGAGCATGGGCCAGCTCAATGGCTCGAGTTGCAGAATCCCCAGAGGCCGCACGGGTCTCCTCTGCAACCGCCGGCAACACGCTTTCGCTGAGCTCCCAAGGCGTAAATTTGGACGAAGTGACAAACGTCGAGAGGACATCCACGAAGTACTCCCTTGCCACCAGTGGTCAGACTCTCGAATAAACGATAATGCGCAAAAGACGCACTCATCTCCACGCATAAACTCTGCTGTGACTGCCAAATGCTCCCTCGTCAAGTTCGAGGACAATACCCCACCGTAGAGTTCAGATTCACGAACTGTCCCCAACGCGGAGCGTGATGTGGTTGCCTTGCAAAAATGTTGAGAAATCGGTAGAAATAAGGATGATATTATAGCACACCTTGAATGCAAAGTTTTTGAGGACATTGGCGACGCCTGGCTTTGGTTCATATCTGCTTCCCGCCTTGACCAGAACTGTCACCGCAGATGTTGGTTGACCATAATCCGCCGCGGCAACTTTCACGCCAGCTGCGTCGACGACCGTTGCAAACGACCGTGACAGACGCGACGCCTTGCTCGCAGCAGAACGCGCTGCCAACATTGTGGACGAAAAACAAGTTTATGGGGAACGTCGAGCTCGTCGCCGCTGCTCGACGGGGACACTATTTGTCCAAGACAAACAAACCGAGTAAGCAAATTGCCTGAAATGGAAACGAAAATCATCCGAGAATTCAGACTCTTCTTCCAAGCCGTCGTTTTTCTTTTTACACATTTCATTTTCGAACTTGGAAAATGCTCTCAGTTTTTGGAAGATGATCATCTTTTTATCTTTAAGGAAGACAGAAACAAAATCACGATTTGGAGCTCAAACAGACAAGCGATCTCAACACGGCGCGATAATGCCTCGCCGCCTTCAAGTTGAAAGCTTAGGGAAGTGTCGTCTCTGCGATCCAAGAACTTGTTTTGCTAACGCTTTTACATTCAAATCAGCGTTCAGTTACGAATATCGATGTTTAAGGAGTATTTGAGTCCAGTCTTCGAATGTCTCATGGTATTGTCTCACTTCCTCATCATCGTCCGTGTTGCGCAATTCACGAAATTTCCCCTCATCAGTACTCTCACATCCAAGTTCATCACGTCGCTGGCGACATACAACTCGCTTACATTCGAAAGGCCATTCGATGGTGTTTGCGCCATGACGAAGGAAATCAGCCGGAGGGGGCGATTTTCGACCTCCAGACGTCAAGCCAATCTCGTTTACCAAAGTGGTGGATTATTGATCGACGACGACGGAAGACAGATCCAGGCTTTGCAGAGCTCGTCCTCGATTCAGGAGCTTCTCACTTCTCCTGTCTCATCAACTCCTGCTTTGACTGTCAACGCCGGGATCGATTCGTCAACGGGGCCGTCAAGCATCGACTCCCTGACTCAAATAACGACGAGCACTCAAATTTCTGATGTCCCCCCATCTTTATCTGCCCAGCAGGCTGCGCAACAGTCTTTCCTTATTGCTCCGACCACGCTCGTTACTCTTTCTTCGGAGTCCAGTACTACAATACCAATGACGTCGACTTCACCCTCGACGACAACCTCACTGTCTTTACATTCCACTTCCTCGCATATGACGTCGTCGTCGTCTTCGTCGTCAACTCCCTTTTCTCTCTCTACACCATCTTCTCTCCTACCTGCGAGTCACCAACCAACTAGCACTGCCTACGTCATTCTGCCGGCTTCGTCCTCCTCAACGGCGTATCCTTCTGCATCTGTCGGAAATCTTTCTACATCAAATCACCATCCGACGGAATTCTACATCGGAATCGCCTTTCTAGCAGTCGTCGTGGCCGCGTTATGCATCTCAATCGTTGCCTGGTTCTTTCGAACTCGCAAACGTGGTTTGAAGTGCTGCTTCTCCAGGGACAAGGGTGGTGATGATGATATGGAGAAGCAGGATCTAGGATTCGGTCTTGGGTTCTATGTCGGAGGCTCTTCGAGCTCTGTGGCAAAGATTGCGTCCTCGACGACGTTTGGGCAGAATTCTAGAGCGTCGCATACCACTTATTCACCCTATTCCACTACGAAGCCGGCGCAGGCCTACCTTGGCAGTGCGGAGTCCTTTGTACCCAGCTTCGGCGCTCTGCACATCAAGAACTTGGTACCGGGCGATGTTCACAGTTCAGGAGACGAGATGTCCCGTGAAACATCTAGAGTTGGATGCGAGCTGGGCACTCCCCGTGAAGAAATACCGGGTTCGACGCCTCGCTTCCTCGCTTTGGACGGTATGGGTCTCGATGTTCCGTGGAGCCCTATCCAACTGCGCTCGACTTGCTCTCCGAGTCATGTCAGCGTACTTCAGTCCCCCTCGCGTCGCAGCCTTTCTGCCAAGGAAGAAAGGGTGAGAAAGAATTGGGAAGGTTTGCCGCCGTTGCCGGCCCCCACTTTTGCTCATGATACAGAGTCTTCGAAAGCTGCGGTGCAGGAGGGTTGGGGAGCAACGATTCGATCGGGACTTCGCTCAGCGCTGTCGGCTATGACAGGTGGTCAGACTGGGAAGACTTCACCGCCTGTTGACGACGATCACTTTACGTCCTTGCCCTCTCGGCCTTCGAGGTCCAACCTTTCGCAATCTAGGTCTTTCAGCTCTCGACGCCGCCCCCAGTCGCGCGCTTCAGCGCGTGAAGATCCCTTCCAAGACATTCCTATCAACGATGAGCCTGTCGAGTACTCGCACAAACCATTTGGACCTGGAGCTGGGTTTTTTGGGGACTTCACGCACGAGGTTGCTCAGTCCATGGAGACGCTTCCTCTCGTCATTCGAAAGAAGAGTCATGCCATTGGAAGGCTCGGGTCAAACGATCTGAGGGGGAGTAGGGTTATACTATCTCCGGGAGGGATTTATCGCGCGAGAAGCCCTGACTTTCAGGTGGGCATTCCGGTGTCCATCAGCAGTCCAGTAGCTGGAGGGAAGCACCCGACAATGCCTATCCGAAGCAGCCTGTCGCAGTCCACCAGACCGACGGTCTTGAAGCGTGGTTCGACGTCCGGTTTCTCGGACGCGTCTCTGGATACGGAGGCTTCTCAGGTGCTGACTGAGGAAGAGCTGGCCGTAAAGCGTGTCATGCGCTCGAGGAGACAAACTGCGTCCGCACTTGAAGGGCATTTTTAAACCGATCTAGTAGTCATTTTCGCTGGCGGGATGGCCTTAATTTTCTCTTGTATACCCTCCTCCCGGCCCCGATCTGTTGCGCTCGCGTAGTCCGCTTCGATGTACTCCGTTCCAGTAGTTCATTTCCCTAATCTATAGGCCTCGTTACTGTAGTTAAGAGGCTTCTTCCCCAGCATGCGAATCCCTCTCAATCATTCTTAAGATTTAAACTTCGTCGATCATCTGTCGATCCCTGTTCGAGACTTCGATTCCTAATTTTGATCTCCGCACCCGATAATTCGACATGGATCTTCCTCCACGTTTGTGGTTGACTTCGTAAATTGCTAGGCGACAATCGGTGTGTCCGTCGTCACTTACGGAGTCGATTGGCTATCAAACACAAGTCCAAGTCCATTCCTATGTGAGTGTTTTAGTCTCACAGCACGCACGGAATTAATGTCTTCCGGAAAATAGGTTTTTCTGGAGCGTCCGATTTCGTAATTGTTATCGGTATTGTCCATTCGACGTGCTAGGAACGCGAAGAAAATATTCTACTCTTACAAAGGCAGTGACCATCACGAGCCACATCAGAATATAACTTCACAGCATTGTAAGCGCTTCACCTGTTCTGTAATTTCAATTTCCTGCAGTTAACAGCATGCTCCGAGTCGACTCGGTCCATGTGATATCGATAAACCCCCGAGTGGTGTTGCAACGAAATTTTACCACTGCGGATGACGGTTCGGACTCTGATTCGGAAACACGGTCCACTGAAATGAAAATGGGCGGCGTCAGAACTTGAGCTGGAGATACCCGAGTCCTCGAACGATTCAACGGCACGTCGATCTTAGGTTCGTACATCTTCGGATAGAACCGATGAGGAGGAGGGGGGCACGTTTAGATTCAAGTTGCTGAAATTTTTGACAGGAATCCGTTTCAACAAGACTTCGAAGTCCGTTGAAGCCTTGAGGTGAGTCAACTAGGTGCCTTTTACGACCGACGAATCTATTGAATACTCGGAATCGTCCAGCGGGAGAACTTGACAAACACACGGTGTGGAGATTACATCGTACGTGAGTGCTTGAGACTTCGAGTTCAAGCTGCAACGCGCTTTGGCATAGGCATCTTCCGGACCAGGTCTTTGGAAAGGGGAAGTTCTGGGTACGGAGACTTTTTCATCTGGTTCTCTCCTTATTAGTGCGTCCACGAGGGGAATTCCGAATCGTCAAAAGACGCCCGAAGCCGGCGGAAGGGAGGGCGAAAAATGACATTGTCAGTGCAATCGCTCCGTTAATTCCCCTTCCTGAACATTTCTTACCAGGCCAGATATTTTACGATCCGGGGAAGGTGTTCCTCCGGCACGCACAATTCATTTCGCTCCCTTTAGGCGTATAGTCCGTTATCTGCGAGTCTTGCTTCTGGACGGGCACATTCATAAAAGTCGGCGAGGTCCCTTCGAATCATACTGCGCGGGTCGCCAGTGGGGGTGTTCTCCTTTGTGGCGCTCTCAGAGAATCGAAAGATGGAATTGACTCAAAGTTCATTTGCAGCATTCTGGTCGTCATTTTACTGTCGGACGCCTTCTGGACCGCGAACTTTCACCTCCCGCGAGGCGTTTACCCTTATGATCCCGCCTTCATTTGTAGGGTCACGAGCCAGGTCTCCCATGACTACATAGGCGAGATCATCGAAACGTGCATATAGTATACACTCTATGCGATTCGACTGGAAGATAACCAATTGCGTTCTGGGACAAGAAAAAGCACTCACTGGCATGCATTCCCATAATGCCGAGATAAGTCCTCTTTGTACGTCTTTATCTACAATCTCTCCGGGAGACCGTTAATTCGATAGTGGACCACGGACTTTGACTTTGAATTTGTTTGCGCAAACCCGCAGAACGAAGACCGTCGTCAATAGACACATTACTCATTGCGTTTGAATCTTCCTGAAATCATCTGTAGCAAATCTGCGTTACACTGTAGGTTATACATTGAGCACGAAAATTTGCATCAGTCATCAGATACTTCCGTATATAAGGAGAAGACTATACCTCATATCCCTTTAGAGTGTCTAAGTGTACACGATCGCCGTGTTATTTGTGGATGTTATGCCTATTCTTCAGCGGTGATGAACTGAAATATCATGAGCTTACCCCCTCCGACTTCGTCCGGTCTTAATCCTGGTCACCTAGAAAACATAGAAGTCGAAGGCGCGTAGACAGATAAAAACGCAAGTCCAATACTTCTTATGTTTCAGGGGCGTTGGAGTGGCGTTGAATGAAGTACGATATCCTGTGACTTCAGATGAGAACAAACCGTGGCATGGCGCAGCAAAAGCGTGTCGCCGTACAGGGTCAGGAGTCGAGAATTTCTCTAAGTCGGCCCCGGGAACAGTGTAAATGTACAGATGTGGAGTATTGCTGAGAACGGGCAAGCCATTGTAGCGTGGTATGCGGATTGATCCAATGGAGAATTGCTATGGGGGTGAACATACCAAACTCGGACCTGTAGAATCGCGCCCGAGGCTGTATCAAAGGTTTTGGAGATGGGCTTCGTAATAGAACTCAGTCCCCCGCAAGTATCAGGTCGGAAGCAAGCGTAGAAAACTTCGCATAGCATAAAAATTTCTTCGATGTCGGGTGAATGACGAGTCCGTAATTTCACGGGGACCAAAGTGGCGAGATAAAGGCAGTTAACGTTCGGATCGTATTCCTAAAAACAATTATATTAGAAGGCGCAGCATTCTCTAGAAATTTCCAGATCTTAAAAATTCAGTCTCGTTAGAAAACCAGAACCTACATTCACGTCCAGGTGAAATAGTAGCCGAAGTATTGCTATACCAAAGACACCGATGGTATTTAAGCTTGTGCGCCAAACTACGAGCTTTGGCTGGAATGCAACTTTATGTAATGTGTGAGCGGTTCTATCGAAACAATTCCTGTCCAATTTTAAGGCAAACTTACCTCGATGGCATCTCGTCCCGCACTCCGTGGGACGCGCAAGAAGCGACTCTGACTTTGGTGGATGAGCGTAAATATCAATGTACAGCTACCATCATAGCCTCCAAGAGAAAAATACTTACCACATGATTGACGCGGGTGGGAGGGCGATTAATGGATCTGCGATTTCATGGAAACCGCACTCGAATAACAGCGCAGACGTCCCGGAAATGATAGGAGGTGAATCGACTCCTTCCTACTGCACTGCGGTGAGACAGTCACCGGACGGCGACCGAAAAGCAACGCGTGAAAGGCGTTGTTTCTACCTGATATTCAAATAGAGGATGTGAGCAGCGGCGCCGTTCAAACACGAACACAATGAACCTTTTGTCACTACCCTCGGAGCTCATCATCCTTATCCTTGCTTATCTCAAGGCGCGAGATATACTGGCGTTTTCGAGATGCCGCCGCTCTACCCGCGACATCGTCGTCGATTCCGACGTCCTCCAGTACCTAATGGTCATGGAGACCACAGGGCTAGAGAACTCGCACCGATCGCCGCTGCAGAAAATGTCAATGAGGGATCGCCTTACGCACATCCAGCGAAAGGAGGAGATATGGCGCGAACTAAGGCTACCAGATGCCCGACACTGGACCATACCGGTGACCCACATGCATTCGCACGTACACAGCCTATCGTCGGGGTTGTACATCCTGGGCGACGCCAGTCCTGACCCCCAGAGCTCACGAATAGTCGGCCTGCATTACCTGGAGCTGCCTAAGTGCGGACACTTTCAGGGGGCGAAGAACTCTTTGCGCTGGACTCACGTGGCCCTCGACGGCGAGGTGTTGAACGTTGGACTGTCGTTAGAGGAGGATGACCTCATAGCAGCGTTGACCGCTTCAGTTTCTTCGTGCGTGCCCTTTATGCCGTCTCTCCAACAAATTGACATGATCCTGACGTTCCGAGCATCGACAGGAACGATCCCAACACACAAATTTTCAAGCTGTGCTTGAGGAAATTTTCGACGTGGTGTCCGCATCCCATGGCCCGCGAAACCACCATTCGAGTTTGCGAATATTCGGGTAATGATGACCAACGTGTGGCAACGATAACCATCGCTGGACATTACCTGCTGCTCCTGATGAAGTCCTTGACACCGAACTCGCTGGACGAGTTCTTCGTGTATGATTGGACGACTTCGCTCCTCCTTAAGGTGAGCCCGTCGGTGACATGTCCGTCCTTCTTGTCCAACGGAGTTATCGGACAGCGTCTTCCTGCACCCAGCTTCACCTACAGAGACGTCTCATTCCTTTCGACCGACACCCTTCTCCTGACGAATATACGCGAAAATACTCTGGAGCTTCTGAAGTTACGTAACGTCGAAGGAACCACATCTTCTGACAAAGAGCTCGTGTGGGTCGCGAAGCTGGGGCTTCCACCTCTTCGTCCCGGAAGGGCTATGGTCAGCCTTAGTTGCTGCACCGATCGTATCAGAAGAGGGGAAGAGGTGCCGATTGCGAGTAATCTGCCGGACAGTAATAAGCGCCCTCCTCCCTCCACGCCCCTCCTCGAGAACAATTGCGGCGACACCAAGTACGGTGAACTAGGCCCCCATTGCCGACCAGACAAAGCACTTGTCCAATTTCGAACGTATATTCAGGCCGCCGACATGCCAGCCGACGAAAACATGGTGTACTTCTCATTCGTCGCCCATCGTGAAGTCATTTTACGCCATGCGAACGAAGGTGACTGGAAGCATGGTGTTCAAGATAAGACGTCTATTTCGGCTGTCCCTTGGCTCGCATGGGGCCCAAAATCGACGCGATGGGGTGGTAAAGACGAGGCTGACGCTGCGTGGATGGCGAACATCGCTGGGCAACGAAACGTCGTTAATTCAGGCCATAATCCACGTCCGATCTGCGTGAGAGATTACAATATATTCTCCGTCAATCGTACGTTGTCGTCGAGGTCACTAGCGATTGGAGGGAGAAAGAATCAGCAAGTAGTCGTCAAGGAAAGCACAACCGCGCACCAAGACTGCTTCTTGGAGGACATTCACTCCTCCCTTCCATACGTGGAATATACTTCATCAGCACAATTCAGTTTCGATGCCGTCCTTATTTGCGATGCCTATATCATAGGCTTGTCTGTAAGTCACCCAATTGATTGTTTAGATTGGGTTGGGTAACGAAAGCGCTCACTGAAATTGTAGGAAAGCGAAGATGGGTCTCTCAACAACATCGACGTGTTTTTGATGACTCCCGAAGACCCACCAACTTGCACATGTTGTAATGGATGCAGCAGCAGTCGACAGATCAGATAGGCATTCAAGATAGACGACTCGAGGTTCAAGTTTGATTGTTGTCCGGCAAACTCCCACTGTATCGATTCGAATATTTGATGAAGGATTTCCACGTCGCGATTCCAAGAATAAGGATGATAAACCCGGCGGAAGATTGCGAAGCGACACTCCACGAGTGCGTCCTGTGCTTCTGACATGCGGTTCTGGCACAATGCTCCCGGAGGGGCAGCACTTGAGATCTGCATTGGCGCAGTCGCGGCTCGCCCAGAAACGGACTTAAGGTGTGAGGATATTTTGAGATCCCGTTTACGTACGTATAAAGGTGGGGACGGGAGCGGGCGCGTGCGGACAGCCAGTCAAAGAGCGGAGGAATACGGTCGTTCGAGGAAGGGGGCGGCGGAAGCCTTGAGTTCCCGCCTCGTCGGTCTCTTTCAACGCCTGTTCGTCGGTACGGCGTTCCATCTTCAAGGATGCTCAAGTCGTTCGTCCGAGGCGGCCACTGAGTTTGAGGTCATGGTGTGGCTTGGGCGGAATTTGAAATGGGCCAGCTGATTCCATACTGACCGACTGCAGTAGGCTTTCATCCATCGAAACACAACGAGAGACGCCCATTTCTTCGGTCGCAAGCACAGATCGGCAAGGTTTTCATCATCGCTCACCAGATCGTCGTCGAAAAAACAGAGTTGGAACCTTGGTTCGTGCTTTATGTCTTCGTCGACGGGAAGTATTCAAACTCCGCGATGACAACAGGGGAACGGTGGATTTTAGCCTCAGGTGAGTTCTCTGCGGCAGTCTTTAGTCGGATCTTATTCAATGAACTTTCTTTGCACAAACCTAGAAGACAGAAGACAATGAGCCTCCCGCCTGATGTCGCCGATGGCTGTCGTGCCAGTGATGGGCTCGCAGCAAACGGTAAGCCTAGCTTTGAGAAAGTTTTCTGACTTTGAAGAGTCAACTTTCGGATGAAACTTGCTACGAGTGCATCATACTTCATTTGTTGTCGGAGGTGAGAAGGACGACCGCTCGATGCGAATTGTCCTATTCAAGTTGAACAAACCCACAGAAGTTCGGGATTCCGAGTTGATGAAACCCTCCCTTGGTCTGGGATCATCTGTGATCAAAAAGAGTTCAGTTATCTTTCCCTTCATGAGACTCATAGGACCTACTTCCATATGTGCAGTACACGTCTGCGTGTTTTCATTTCGAACATGTTTTCAGCGATTTTCTCTCGCTTTTTTGCGCTCCGACGGAAGTCACGGAACCTATTCCCGGCATCTTCCGGGAGCGGGGCATTGGCTGCACGCGAACACGAACTTTTTGACTTGCAACGACCACTACACTCAAGGAAATACAGGATGTTCTTGCTCCATGTTCAGAATATCCAAGGGCCGCGAATTGTTCGTATGATGTGTCGAAACGCCAGGCGTGTCGCGACGCCGTCATCGTCATCGTCGGGTATCCAACCCAAATGGAGTTGGTTTTGGGACGCCGTTCAGCTTTTGCCGCTCGAATTCCCGTTGCGCGACGTGTCTTTGGAGGCATATTTTGTTCAAAAGGTGCGTATTATGCTTGTACTGTATAGATCATAGTCTGAAGCTTTTCTAGTGACGCAGTGCTCGCTCACAATAATGAGAGATTTATCATGTTCTTTACGGCGAGATCCAAGTTAGGGCCATGCTTGACACTGACGTTTGACCCACTCGGAAATCTTGCATCCCAGCAGATCATTAGTTTTATAACCGAAGCGATAGCCGTCGGTCAGTGGAGGTCGACTCGAACACCCTCGAACGCCCCCTTCACTTCCTTCATCCACATCCATGTGTCGGTCTCAGTTCTCTTTCCACCTTCTTCACGCTCTTTAACCACGTTCTCTAACATACAACATTCATTTCTACACTCGACAGTAATCTACGCTCAACCATACGACTCGAACTGCAGTCGGGTTTTCACGTTGCCGAATAGGAGGTTGACGATTGAGCGGCTCCAGTGAAGGTATTGACCTGTTCACGGTGAGTCGATTCTCTCCTTTGATCTCTTCTCAAACACTTTCTTACGCTCAATAGAATACAGGCTTTTGATTTTTCAAGCTAGGACTTAAATATGAGTCGCTTTGGTCGGAGGACATTTCGCCATAGGATCCGACAAGCGCCGGGGTCGGGGACGCCTACACCTGTCCAGGCTGAATCTCCCTCGAAAGCTTCGTCAACTACAAACTCCTCGAAATCGAGCACTCAGTCGTCTTCGACTTCATCATCATCATCTTCGCATTCATCTTCCTCACAATCACAATCCTCATCGTCTTCCTCGTCTACCTCCTCCTCGTCTTCTTCCTCCTCCTCCACCCATCCGCCGTCTACTTTCGCTGCGCTGGAGTCCCAATCATCCTCTCATTCAACGACAACAACAAACTCACCCACTACCCAAGCCAACCAACCAGCCAACACAGTGACACCCTTGTCAACCACCACGGTTGTCATCATAGTTTCTTCCCCAACCAGTACTTCCGAACCAGAGACCGTCTCAGCTTCCAGCTCTACGAAGAGAACCAAAACTGTTGCAATCTCCAGCAGCATTGGATTTATGCTCGTTCTCGCGGCCTTCTGTCTTTTATACTGGTTCTGCAGGAGGAGGAAGAGAATGTCTCGTTACGTCCGGAGAGGCTCACGAGCAACTTTGGACAGTCAGCGCTCCATGCTCCCAAGGTCTTTCGAGGGTGATCATGCAGACGCGACTTTGTCGGATATGTCACTGCTCATCCCTCACGGGAATGCGAATTCTGGACTGTTTAGCAACGAGAAACGTCCTCTTCGTAGCCCCAGTCCCGCCAGGATCCACACAGGGCCTGGTGTGGCCATTGTGACGAACAGTCTCGAACGGCCAGATTCAGAGGTGATTGAGATCAGCCCTTACGGGACCACTCCAGTCCAGAGACCCCAAGTTGACGCAAACTCGGTGGTCCTTGACATCACAAACAGCCCAGTTCAGCCTGCAGCTCCTGCAAGGGGCTTCAATGCGAAGATCTCGCGCGTGCTGAGCCGGCAGTCGTTCGCTGCTTCGTTTTGGTCTGCATGGTCTCGCGTCGCAGACCCGGGAGACCCTCTGCCCGACTACGCCAGCACGATCGCTCCTTCCTCTCGATTCTCGAGAGCCCCGTCGGTCAGATCGAGGGCAGTCCCCGTCGAACCTTTCCAACAGCCGCCAAACTACCCACTCGACCTCGCTCGAAAGATAGCAGAACAATATCCTCGACCCTCCAATCGGATGCACTCCCCAAGTAGGAACGCATCTCCTGGGTTTTGAGAACAGCCTTCTTACTGGGCTGAATGTTCTGTCGCGAGCGATTCGCACATGTACCGTCGAAAACCAGAAGAACAAGTCTGGTTCGATCGTAGGAAATCCAAGAGAAACCAGTAATAATGCCTTCGCCAAATTTTGGAGCAATTCAAATACACAACTGACACTCATTCACGCATCTATGGACTTGTTAATATCATTCGTACTTGTAGGATAATCATCTAGAAATTTGATTCGTTATTCCTTTGCTTTTGTTAGAAACACGAAAACCTTCAAAATGTGGAAAGAAATGTGAAGTTGCCTGGCAATTGCGCAAGAGTTGACGCGTGTCGCTGACACGAAAGAACGCGACGGCCAGTCGTTGTCGTCCAACGACGACAAGACGATATCCCATCGCTTTCCTTAGATCTCAAATCCTCTGCTCTTTATAAGTCTCGGTCTCCTACTACACATAGCTCATCTGGGGGTAACTTGAGGCGGTTGCTCGCCGTTACGCTGGAACAACAATGAACTTTTCGCGAGCAGCTCCTCGGAAGGGCGAGTCGATCATCTCTCAATAAACCGTCTTTTATATTCACTGTGGGTTTCCAGGAGAGAACTTCGAACTTCGCGCCGACTTGAACAGCGAATACAGGGATAAGAGAAAGGATGCAATCAAGCGGGTCATCGCTAACATGACAGTGGGCAAGGGTGCGTGCTTAGCATTGACAGACTGAAGTCCTGCTCATTGTGATGCTTCAGACGTCAGTGGCCTGTTTCCCGACGTCCTCAAGAACATGCAAACAGACGACCTTGAGCAAAAGAAACTCGTCTACCTGTACCTAATGAACTATGCGAAGTCGCAGCCAGAGCTGGTCATTCTCGCGGTCAATACCTTCGTCAAGGACACCGATGATCCCAATCCTCTCGTCCGCGCGTTGGCCATTCGAACGATGGGCTGTCTGCGTGCGGAGAAGATCATTGACTACTTGTGCGATCCACTGCAGAAGTGTCTTCGTGACGAGAATCCGTACGTGCGGAAGACGGCAGCCCTATGCGTCGCGAAGCTATACGACCTGAAGCCTGAACTGGTGATGGACAACGGATTCTTGGAGCAACTGCAGGAGATGGTGTCCGATAGTAACCCTATGGTGCGTCGCCTTCTTCTTCTTGAGTAATCTTGTTAATAACCTGCCATTATGCAGGTCGTCGCGAACGCAGTCACAGCATTGACCGACATACACGTCTCCGCATCTTCCCTTCCACCTTCACCAGAAACTGAAAAGGCATTCTTCGTCATCACGCAAACGACTCTACAAAAGCTTCTTATCGCCCTCAACGAATGCTCCGAATGGGGTCGTGTCGCAATATTGACTGCGCTTGCACGATACAAGGCTCAGGATGATCAAGAAAGCGAACACATTTGCGAGCGTGTCATTCCTCAATTCCAGCACGTCAATGGAAGCGTTGTACTCGCAGCTATGAAGGTACGATCTCGGATAATTCTGCTCTAAACCTGGACTCAAAACATTGCGCACCAGGTTGTGATGATTCATATGCGAAATGTACATCGGGAAGACATCGTTAAGCAGTTTACTCGTAAAATGGCTCCTCCATTGGTCACTCTGCTCGCTTCTCCTCCCGAGGTTCAATGGGTTGCTTTGAGAAATATCAACCTATTATTGCAGAAGCGCAATGATGTATTGTCAAACGAGATGCGAGTATTCTTTTGCAAGTACAACGATCCACTTTACGTTAAGGTCGAGAAACTCGATATAATGGTCCGCTTGGCCGGCGATAGTAATGTCGATGCCTTACTCAGCGAATTGAAGGAGTGCGCAAATCATTCGTATTTTGTAGAAATATCTTTTTGCTGACGGAAATGAATTCAGATACGCTTCCGAAGTGGACGTCGACTTTGTGCGGAAAGCCGTCAAGGCCATTGGCCAGACCGCCATCAAGATCGAGTCAGCGGCTGAGAGATGTGTCAACGTCCTTCTGGATCTGATTTCGACGAGAGTAAGCTATGTGGTGCAGGAAGCGGTCGTCGTGATGAAGGTTCGTTCTTGCCGGCTCACTGCACAGCGATAATTTATCAGTCCAATAGGATATATTCCGAAAATACCCTTCAACATACGAAGGTGTTATACCGACCCTCTGCGCGAACCTCGACGAACTAGATGAACCAGAAGCTAAGGCGTCTTTAATCTGGATTATCGGGGAGTACGCTAGCAAGATTGACAATGCTGGAGAGCTACTTGGGACATTCGTGGATACATTTGTTGAGGAATCATATCCAGTAAGTTTTCAGACAGCGTGTCCTACTTTCGCTCTAACCTTTGATCCAGGTACAACTACAAACGCTCACCGCAGTCGTCAAACTTTACATGAAGAAACCCGACAGTGCACAGGCGATTGTTCAACGAGTACTCAATATTGCTACTAAGGATTGCGATTCACCTGATGTACGAGATCGCGCGTTTATCTACTGGCGACTATTATCGGCCGATCCAGCAGCTGCAAAGGTACTTCATATGTTAACCGCGTTGAATCTTACTTATTTGGTTCCTCAGTCCGTGATCTTAGCACATCGACCTCCAATCTCTCTTGCCCGAACGACCGTTTCGGCAGCACTTCTAGATGAATTGATCAGTGAAATTTCAACACTGGCCAGTGTTTACCACAAACCTCCTGAGACGTTCATTGGTCGTGGTCGCATTGGAGCGGAAGATGTCCAGAGGTTGGCTGCAGAGTACGCTTCTCGAGTCGTTTTTTCACGCTTTTCTTACTGATTCTTCCTATAGACAAGAAGACGAGGGCATGACTCGAAAGGCGTTGCAAACCGTCGCTGCTGGTCAGCAGGCGGAGAACCTGCTCGACTTCGACGACACACCGGCAGATGAGGGTAGGGCGTCTGGGCTTGCTGCAACGACCTTCACGTCGACTCCTGCTGCTGCGAACCTCCTCGCAGGTACATCCGCGAATCCTCTCGACGACCTCGTTTCGATATTTGGCGGAAGTGGGCTTAACGACACAAGAGGGGGCGCAAGTAATGTGAATGGTTCACCGTTCCCTGGAGGCGTCATGTCTCCTGTCGCCCCCGCATCCGCTGCATCTCCCGTCCCTTCCTTCTCTCCCGGAGTCACTTCGCCCACCCAGCAAAAACCACAAGAAGATCTGTTAGGTTTGTTCTGATTTGTTCTTGCACATAAATCCAAATACACTTTGCCGCTTCTTCGCCGAGAAAAAAACACGAGTAATGATGGTGAAAACCCGTCATCCTCCTTGAAAAGTAGAGTAGATTGTTAGTTGGCTTTTCCATGTGCACCAGTTTACCACTCGAAAATAAGGTCCGTGGCGTTGCAGGTAGTAGTACAACAACATGGCTGATCCATCTTTTAGGTATAGTAAGAGTCGACAAGCGCCCGTTGAATTCTCTCCAAGCAATCCGGTCTTCACTCTCGACGTTTCTTTTCAAGAGACAACAGGAAGTCTCTGATCATTCCATGATTCACATTGCAGTTCTTTTCATAGTGCTACGCTCACAGGCTCCCGTTTGAGCGAGATCGGACGGATCAGGAGAAGCACCACTGTGGACATGAGCCATATGCTGAACGAGTGTGCTACAGAACACGTCCTTGCGATTACGAACATCCAGCAGCTTATCTCATCTCGGATCTGTTGTGCCTCGATGATAGAAGAGAAGAACGCGGGTACGGGCTTGCAAACGATTACCGAAGAACCCTAAAAACCTCAGACACGCCCTTCATATACCCCATCTTCTCAAGGTCTGTGCCAGCGCCCGAATCTTGACCCGCAACCTTCTAACATCCAGCGAGTGTTATAGCTTTTCTGCGTAAGATGATCCTTGATGTTAAGGACGTGGTCTCCAAGACGTTCGACTATGTAATCATCGGTGCGTTGTTTTCTTTTTTTTTTTTTTTTAAATTCAGGGCTTACAAGCCTCAATACTTGTACTGCTACTCGTATTACCCCAAGGAGGAGGAGTAAGTTTACCTCAATTTCTCAATCTACATTACACGCAAACATCACACGCATAAGCGCTGACACACTTTGCTCCCAAGACGTCTGGCCTCGCTTTAGCTGCGAGGCTTTCTGAAGATCATTCGGTTTCTGTGCTGGTTCTTGAAGCGGGCGAGGCAAATCTTCAAGATCCAAAAATTTGCAAGTACTTTTTCGAAGAAGCGCAAACAGTTCAGTTGATGATTTTTTGTGTCTAAGTTACTCCCGGGATCTACGCTCGAACATTGGGAGATCCTAAGTATGACTGGGCTTACTTTTCGGTGCGGTAGATATGTTTCGTGTTTGACCACGACTGGACTGACATGATCTGCGTGGAGACCGAGCAAGCCAGCTGTGGAAATCGAAAGCTTTACTGGCCGAGGTAACGCCGAAATGCCTGCACAAGATTTGTACTGCAGCTAATATATTTATTAGGGGCAAGGGCTTAGGTGGATCGTCCGCAAATAACTTTATGCTCTGGAGCAAGCCCTCGAAGTTCGACATCGATGGTGCGTTATGAAAATATACACGTAGTAGACTGACACCTATTGATGATATGTTGTACAGCATTTGAAAGGCTAGGCAATCCTGGATGGAACTGGTCGAATTTTGACAAGTACACAAAGAGGTCTGAAGGGTATGTATGATACAACGATTGAAGAATCATGCAACTGTTTATCGCTTTGATAGCTTTGTTTTTGAATCCATGAACGCAGACAGGGAACTTCTTACACACGACAACCTCTCGCATGGAAAAGGCGGTAAGGAAATGATATATTATAAACGACTTTTACGCTCTATAAATCAAATCTTAGGCCCGGTTGTAACAAGTTATCCGGGACTAGTCTCTGGTATAGAGAAACCAGTGCAAAAGGTGCTTGTTATCGCTCGAGTCCACGTCTGAGACGTTGTATACTCAATAATTTACAGGCGATGAATAATCTTGGAATTAACATTGTCAAAAGTGTGGTAAGTACCGTACTTCACTGTGCTATATTATAAGGACTTTACGATCCATAGGGGAGTGGATATGTAAGCACGTTTCCCTCTTCAGCTCTATCCGTCTAAACCACGATAGTCAGAGGGACATGGTGCTTGCGTTATCCCGTCCACTGTGGACCCAGCGACATACACGCGGTCTTATTCCGCCTCGGTTAGTCGGGAAAGTTCACAATTATCGAGTGAACTCACTTGTGCTTAGGCGTACTACGAACCAAATGCGAGTCGAGCGAACCTTTCTGTACTCGTTAGTGCTCATGTCGCCGAGATCATCACAAGGCGCAACAGTGATGGCACCCTTACGGGTACAGAGGTGAAGTTTATTTGCGATGGTGGGCCTCATACTGTGAAGGTCGGGAAAGAGGTCATACTGTCTGCTGGGTATGTTGCCCTCTACAGATCAGGCTATTCGCCTGTGACAATGTGAATTTATTCTCTGCACAGGGCGATAAACTCCCCGCAGATATTGGAACTGTCCGGGATCGGAGAAAAAGCCGTGCTGGAGAAGGCTGGGATCGAAGTGAAGCTTGAGCTACCTGGTGTTGGAAACAATATGCAGGATCACTACTACATTGCCCTCTCATATGGTTTGTCCATTTGATTCGAGTCGAGTCGATTGGGAGGGCTGATCCGAGTCGGTTTGATCCTTGCAGAACTGAAGGAAGCATTTTACGACGAAATGAATTCATTCGATGCGCTTCGCAACCCGGAGACAGCGAAGCATCAAATGGCATTATAGTACGTTGGCTCAGCATCTCTAAGCCATGCTAGCCATGCTTACACCCGTCTTCGTGGATAGCTCCGAGAAGAAAGGACTTTTCACTATGTATATACTGGGGTTAATGTTTGCACCTCTCGAGTCCGTCGCAACGGAAGCGGCCAACGTAAATAAGACTCACCTCAGTGAAATCGACGCCGGGATCAAGGGTGGAAAATATCCGCCAGGTCTTCAAAAGCAGTACGAAATTCAGCTCGAACGTATCCAGAAGCAGCTTCCGAGCTGCGAGATCCTCATCTACCCAGGAATGTCGGCGCCAGGATGTACGTCGATGCACCTTCCTTTTTTCAAGAAGAAAATAATATTGAAAATCTTGTTCGTAGTGGTGCCGGAACCTGGAAAGAAGTACGTGACTCTTACTCCGGCTACCAATCACCCTTTCTCTCGTGGATCGGTCGTAAGTGTGCTCGGCAGTTTATTCTCGAGTACTCGTCGATCAATTGCAATCAGCATATAACTTCGAAGGATCCCTTGGCTGCACCTGCTATCGACCCTGCAGCGTTCAAGGAAAACTACGGTAAGGAAAACACAAATAATCGTTTATCGACAAGTGCCTAATAACGATGTGTTACAAAGACCTTGCTGTCATGGTGGAAACGGTCAAGTTCGCCCGAAAGGTCGTACAACAGGAGCCCCTTGCGAGTATGATCAAAGGTAATACAAGATCTGAATTTATATATTTTGACGGCTGAGTATATGCGTCAGGTACTGATTTGAGGCCTGGTCCTGACGTGCAGTCAGATGAGGACATTGCTGGTATTCTCCTAAATAAACTATTCAAGGAGTATTTACTGAATAACTGGCTCATTATTCGACAGAGAAATTCGTAAAGCTGTTCGTTAGCACAACGTTCCGTACGCTACAAGCTATATTCGATCCTTTTCTTCGCTGGCTGATGCTCTTCCTCAGATACTAGTTCGTCCTTGTCTATGCTGCCCAGAGAAGATGGTGGCGTCGTCGATAGCAAGCTGAAGGTCAGTCACTCCGCTTTCAAACACGCTTGTTTTTTAAAATCCGGAATACCTTAGGTGTACGGGACGACGAACATTCGCGTAGCGGATACCTCAATTATCCCGTTGCACATAAACGCGCACACTCAAGGTTTGTTGGGTCATACGAATATGTTCGGTCTCTGAAAACCTCTTCAGCGATTGCCTATGCCATTGGAGAGCAAGGTTCGTATCGTCTGAGCTTCTTGTTTGGAATGCTGAGACTAATGACCATCTAGCTGCCGATATCATCAAAGGCCTCGTCTGATATGTGCCAAGATTGTGTTCGCGTCGATGGTGGTGTGATTGTAAGGCGCTTGAGGAGGCGCCTTGAACTCGTTTTGAGGTTTCTCTTCATAAACAAAGGAAAAGAAATAGAGTAATCATACAAAGAATCTAGAAGACAGTTCATTTGGACCTGTCAATCGTCATTAATGATTCTTCGTTGGTAAGCGTATTCTCGGAACATACAGGATATGAGGGGTTGAATTGAGGCCCCTCACCGGAAAGTGTTCGTGTTCGTCATAGTGTCCGTCTTCAAGTCGTAACCGAATGCTGAGTCGCTAGCATCATCCTTTATATAATTCCTTTCCTGAAATTTCGTAAGTCAGTTGAGAAACACCTGATCTTCAAAGAACTCATGACACTGACACGATCGAGCTGCTTGTTGTCCAAGCCACGGGCAATCCCCACTGAGCTCTCCATGTCGCTCTGGACGTGACGTTCTTCGTCGACCCGCACAGCAGAGCTTAAGTCAACGATTGTGGAACTCTTCCTAACGCTGCTAGATGCTCCCCGAAATTTACGAAGCTGGTAGGAGCTTACTCCGTTCATCCCGCCAGAGCCCTCCGACGACACAACTGTTGACAGGTTTCTGCGGTTATTCAGGTTGGCCAGCAGGCAGTTCGTGTACCTGATGAATAAATCAGATCCACACCAAAGCTCCCCTAAATTCTAAACAAACATACAGTTTTCCAAGAACGAAAGCGCTGTGTCGAATTTCATCTCAGATTTCCTGTCGCTAACAAGAGGACACTATACTTACGGAGCTGTGTGCGCGAGGCTTTCGTTCCGAGTCTTGACGAACAAGACGAGTTCCACACCTGCGCAGAAGGCTGTAATGGCCGCGGTCTCTACGACATGGCGAATCAGGACGTTGATGATGGAATTCGTCTTGTCGAAGCCCGAGTGAGATTTTGCTTTCAAGAACTGCATAGGTTTTGATAAAAGATGAGAACAAGTTCACTTTCTGAAGAACTCGAAAGAAGACGTACTATTATGGTCATGCATCCTGCAATCAATACATCGCAGGTGAAGCTTCCAGACAGCCATATCTGAACGCACATCAGCTGGGATCGTCGCCTTAGAGCATGCGAGTGATTCGTACCGCAAAGTATGGCACTGTCGCGGAAGTGATTACACTGCTTGCAATGATATCGTACTTGAAAATATAATTGTGGTGGTTAGAGGCAACATATTTCGCATTGCGACTGACTGTGCGTACTTTGATTGACCCAATAAAAGCGCACAAGCATTCGATGAACGCCACCTTTATGGATCATTTGTCACATCAGCTCTTATGGAGGCAGGAGATCGATACTGACTAGAGCTATGGCTACAGAAACCATCTTGAGGTACGATCCGCCAAGGCACCAAATTCGCCTGGTATGAGACGTCAAAATAAAATTTAGACGGCTTGAGAACCGACGTACCACGCATAGAAGTACTGCACGATCATGGCGACTGAGATAACGATGTTTAGTGCATAACTTGACAGAAAGCTAGGTCGAAAACTTTACTTAGGCCCGCCATTATGGGTAAGATCGAAGCGGTCCAAGCGAATCCCGTGCCAGTAAATACAGTTATATCTCCCCAGTTCTGTATGCAATAGTACCAAGAGAACTGCGTCGTGAATCCCGTTTGCAGCATGTCCAAAGTGCAAACGCCGTAGACTATAGGGGGAATGCAATGAGACGAGCTACTCCTACAAATGATGACCGTACACTGTACCTAGCCATTTCACAGCCACTTTATCGTTTGGATAGTTCTTGTTATAATCGTCTGCGGGTCGTGCAATCAGTATAAGCGATAGATAAGATGCAAGAAAGTAATCGCATACAAAGCTGGTGAATAAGAACTCCTGTGAGCAAATAATTCAAAATGGTTCCTATGAACTGCCACGATAGCAAAGTTGTGAAGAGATCTAGAGCTGATACGCCAAAAAACATACGATGGGGCCAGTTCTGGACGAATGGTTAGACGTCGAACAAATAAGCGATCTGAAAACATTTACTGGGCTATGATGCTAAGTCCAGGGATGTGCGGTGCCGACATTTTGGAGGCTTGCGGTCTCTGAATGCGCGTAACTAGTAGCTATCAGCAATTGGCGGGGCGTTTCAGCGACTAGGACGGACAATGAAGACGGTGCAACGTACGAGTTTATGACAAGGGCGAGGCGACCCGGAGATCGCATGCACCGCGTTATACAAATAGGTTGATCCGGAACGAAGACTGATTCGTGATGAAAGCCAGCTTGTGAGCGGGTCCGACGGGAGAAGGGATCTAATGTACAATGGCGAGACGTTTTGCCACAACAAGGATACAGAAGTCAGGCTTCAAGCTGGCAAGCACAGGGGGACGAGATGATGGCCTCGATGATAGTCGGATTTCTGTTGGGGTTCTGATTTCATGAACGGGTCAGGCGTAGGTGTAAGTAAGCCCTCGCCATGGGAAAAACACCAGAAACTGTCTCATCGGCAGTACAAGTCCCAAACCGTGCACACGATGTGCTTCGAGACGAGAAGTCGAATAAGTCGAATTCAAAGCGCCCACCGCATCGCATGCGAATATCATAGATCTGACAGCTCGGCGCAAGCGTCAACAGATGGAATCAACAAAGAAGTCGTACTTACAGCGACGAAATTATAAGTAGAACCTGATAAGCGTGAATTCGAAATGAGAGCTTTGCAGGTGGCTTGGGAATTGTCATCGAAGATAGCTTTTAGGTTCCGGGTCGCGCGGTTGTCACGAGTCGTATATCGTTATACTATTTTTGACGTCGTGGACTTCAAGTCGGCGGAAGTTGAAGGTATCCTAGAGGCCGAATGCTACAATAACGAGCAGATATCAGTATATGACACTATAACAAGTGATCCTAACTCAACGTTAGCCAGCGGCGCAAGATGAAGGCTCCTCTACGTGGCTATTTGCGGATACGAAGGTGCGATCCCGTTAAATTCCAATACTTGTACGAAATCTTTTCTTTGATAACTCGCCGTTGATTAACTTCGGATCTCATGAAAATTTGGTCGCCCCATTATTTGGACAGAACTTCGGCCGTGTTCTCAGAAGCTCGATTGGAAATGGTGTATTTTAGATTCGCCATTTCGAGTTTGATGGAGTAACATGTCAAGGCGAGCCGTCCTTTGGGATTCGACTAGGTTCTGAGATGTTGTCATGTCTAATATAAATAGACTTCGTCAATGACAATTCGTTGGTATTCGTTGCAACCCACTGACCATTTCTTAACGACGTCTGTATCCAGTGTCAAACGGTTTCAACTAAGTCTCAACGACTGCGACGTGAGATTTCTTGAATAGACGAATCTGAATTATTCCTGTCATCGCATAGATTGGAGAACGTGATTTTTGGTATCAATGTCGTATCCGAACCGTGGATAATCGAGTAGAAGGAATTTGACAAGTGCAGAAAGGGCTCTCAAAGCCCGTTTCACATTGTCATTGCGTCCCTTGAAAACAATACGGTCAGCTTTATTCAAAGGATAGGAACGACTTCAAGAGTGATGATCTTTTCCAGTCGCGGGTCCGCGGTGCTCAGGACTGAGATCCGAACTCGGGAAATTATTTTTGGCTTGTTCTTTTCGACCGGCTTTCGAGTTCAAAGGATGTACATGTGTGTCTCTTCGCGAATGCCTTGATTGAGCTTTACGCGGTGAGCAGAGCTTCACATGTCGCCGCTCTCGTGAGCTCGGTGCCTTGCAACTTGGTGAAAGCCACACGGGATCCAAAATCAGAATCACGAAGTGGACATATCGGAAGAGTTGATGATTGTTGGAGCACCGTCGCCGTTGTATTCAATAACCGGCGTACGCGTTGTCGTGCAACATAGATGCGAAAAAGAGTGTTTCGATGTTCTCAGACCCATGCGTTCCTCTTCAAAGAGACAGACAACATGGTCATGCTCTGAGAGGAATAACGGGCGGCATGTTAAGTGACGCTGTCGTAAAGATGCCCTTCGCCGTTTCATAGACGCGTAAGTAGAGCTTTCAAACACCATAAAGTATCGCGCACCAATCATAGTTAATCCAACTCATGTTTCATCCACTCCCTTGCCTTTATACCCATACCTCAGTAACCTCTTCCTCCCTACCCTCGTCAATGGCTCGCACCAATCCTTTTCCTTTTCAACTTTTTTGAATGAATCTTGCGGAAGGACTGAGAGAGAGCCACGCCAGCTTCATAGATTCCTGAGTTTACACAGGGAGCGCGTGCAGTTTACGAGATGAACGTAGAAAGGAGCAAGGAAAACTTGAAGTTGGAAAACGAAAACAGAGCGTCGGCCGCCAAACCCCGAGTTTAGGGGCGGCGTCAAAGCACACCCGATGTCCAATCGATTTTTCTTCTCTTCATTTTCTCTCCTAGGCCTCTTTCATCGATCCTGGAAGCAAATGAAATATAAAGGGAAGTATCCTTGAAGCACAAAAAACTCCAATTTCAAAATCTATGTCTGAAGAAGCTGCCGTTCATCGATGTTCATCTCGTGCAAACTTTCCTGCGAGTTCTAATCAGGAATTATACAGCGTGAATTGTATGGTATAAAAGTCCAATACGGAGTGCGAAAAGTTTCGTATACAAGTACTTAGTACGCTGCTGCACGGATGCAAGAACGCTCCAGAATCAACTAGACGGTAGCCCCCATGTTTGCTTGATTAGGGTGGATGCTCGTTCGCTAAAAGCATATATCGCAGACTGAGGATGTGCAGCTGGAATGAACGGCTAAGGGAGATTGTTAGTAGTCTATACCACAGAAAACAGATAGAGAAACTCACCAGCACAGACGCATCCACAACCCTCAGGCCAGAAACTCCTCGTACCGTCAAATTCGAGTTGACAACGCCGACACCAGGCTTTGCATTTTTCGGCGCAATGGCAGCTGTTCCAACAGGGTGAAAGACCGTCCCCGTGTTGGCGCGAGCGAAGGCCTCAAAATCTGCATCTGTGGTCAAGTTTTCGGCAGTTCCGAACGGCGCTATGATATAATCCTTCCATGCGGGCGCGGCGAGAAAACGACGCGTTGTCTTCAACGACTCGACGAGGACAGCAACGTCTGTAGGCGATGAGAGAAGGCCAGGATCGATGATTGGGAAGTCAAAGGGATTCGATGAGTTGAGCGTCACAGAACCACCTGGGGAGTCTCTGCGTGAGAGGTCTGATTGGAGCTCGAAGTAATATTTGTCTTACGGCTGACGGGTGAAACGACTGCGTTTAGGATGGAAAGGTAGTGACCTTCCGTTGGGCTTGAACTAACGAATGACGCGAAGCCGTTCTGAACACAAAATCTGCGTTATTATGTCGTTGTGAGGTGTAATTCAGAAACAGCTTACAGCAAATAACATTTCATGGTGTGGAGACGTCGGTCCAGCGCTTGGGTCTGCTATTCCATCGAAAATAGTCGTGTTCTTCGGCAGTCTAAACCAGCCAAGGTGATCTGTCGCACCATCGACGAAGGGTCCCTGGCCAGTAGTATTGTACTCCGTGAACTGCTCAAGGAGAAGCGTAACATTTTGTGAAACGGAGTCAAACGTGTCAGTGCCTGTCACATTGAACTGGGTGGAAATCAAGGGATGGTCTGGGAGAGTTATTTGAGAAATGAGAAATGAAAGCATTCCACATATAAATAGGCTCACCAATCATTTTTTGACCAACGTCAGGCAGGTCTATAAGAGTCTCGATACCAAGCTTCTGCAATGCACTCTTGTCTCCGATCCCCGAGAGCATAAGGATTTGCGCAGAATTGATAGAACCGGCAGAAAGGATGACCTCTTTGTTCGCAGTAAGGTTGAATCTGTGGCCTACTTTCGATTTAGAAAATCCACTAAGATAGATTTGTCAAGGGACGCACCTGAAGCACTTTGCGCGAACTCGACACCTCGGAAAATCGGGAGTCCACCCTGAGTACCCGTTCTGAAAACCTTGGTAACTTGTGTTTGAAGAATCACGTCGAGGTTTGGCCTTGCCCTGAATTGCGGCGCGAGATAACCGGTCGCCGAGCTGCTGCGCTTTCCGCCGCCAATCGAAGATTGTGTCCACCCTATTCACACAGCAAGTGTCAATGCTTGCATTTCCGTGCGTCGCCGCTGCGCGTACTCACCTACTCCGAGCGGATTGCCAGAGTTCATATCAAGGTTGAACGGGAACTCGCTTGGGAGTTGTTTCGTGGTCTCGATGACCATGTTGTCGATTACCATCTCCGAGCCGCGGATGCTGATTTCGATGTTACCACTGGTCCCGTGAATGGATGGGTCGATCATCCCGGCCAAGCTGTGGTTATCCGATGACGGCACGAGCTTTTCAGTCTAGTTGTATCTTTTGTCAGTTCTGATCATGGTAAGATTCTTGTAAACGTACCTTAAGCATAAACTCCTGGATGGAGTTCCATGACCAACCCTCATCGCCAGTGAACGACGCGTATCGGTTGAAGTCGTCCTTAGAGCCACGAGTGTACACCATAAAATCTAATATGAACAATGAGAAAGCAGCGCGGATACAGCGTAATAGAAACTTACTAATGCTACTGCTCCCACCGAGCACTCGACCCCTAGGGTAGTTGACTATCCGATTGTTGAGAGCAGGCTGAGGCGTCGTCGTATAGTTCCAAGTCCAAATGGTGTCAGGAGATGCCTCCGTCCCGAAGAAAGGAACAATTAAGTCCTCTTGACCTTCATTGCTGAAAGGAATTCGTCAAAACGGCAATGCAATAATCAAGATGATAATACTGACTCTATTCCTGCTTCAATGAGAAGGACTTTGGTATTCGCATCTTCTGTCAGTCTGTTTGCGACGACATTCCCTGCTGTACCTCCTGCGCTTCGTAAGAAATTAGTCCCGCATAGTAGAGAGAACGGTGCTTACCTCCGACTACAATGAAGTCATAGGACTTCTGCAATTGCGAGACCTCCGGGACGATCTTCGCCTTCACATATTGAAGATCGAACGCGAATGCAATGGCAGAAAGCAGAAATAACAGCTTCGTCGTCGCCATCGCTGGACTTGGGGCTCGTCGCTGGACTTCCCTACAAACACCGTTTTTCAGTCTGTCATCTTTATTTGCATCATTAGGTGATGGGAAAGACGAACTCGCAAAATCGCAAAAATAGTTATAACCGACCCGTAACGAGGTCCCAGGGCGCAACGGGCTGATCGGAGGGCTGCTATTGAAGGAATACATGCAAGCCTGAAACACACATGTGAAAGCCTTCCGTAAGAGTAAGATAAGCTCTCGTCGTTTCAAAAGGGAGGGAACAAGATCCAAATACCGCCGTGGACATAGGTGAGCCTTGATGAGCGCATCGATGAGCTTTGTGAGCCTGTTTTTATCGTCGAGCCTGTAGCCTGAGTGAACTCATTTGAAGATGTCGCAATGGCCATAATGGACTGACGACAGCTTGAAGGCGAGCTGATCAACAGCAATACTGAATGAGACCGAAATGAATGGCACCAATTGTTAGATCACCGTTCGATGCGAAGGGAGCGAGAAATACCATCTATGTGATCAACTTGAACGTTGTTCCCAGTACAATCAAGCGTGTCAGTTAGCTTCATCTCCGAATCAACCTCTCCACCGAGCCCAAAAGTAGGGCTATGATTCGCCGTCAAAATACATTTGGGGCGACATACAAGACTTGCGATCTACCTGTATGTATTCTGATTACAGAAAAAAATGAGAATACGGAGCGAGCAGCCTTCGCATAATTCACTCACAACAACTTTGCGTCCGAAGCTCTTCTAAGACGTCTCTCCACTGTCGACACCAAGTCCCCTTCGAACCTCAGGCTCCCAACGTGTCCGACGTGATCAAGTTCGTGCACCAGTGATTCCGCTCGACGGGATGCCTCGGAAGCTCTGTGTATTGGACCAGTAAGAGTAATGATCGCTCCAAGCCGTGTTTCGTGTCGTTCGAGGTCGATGAGGAGGGAGAATCTTGCAGGCGTCAGCGATCGGCAACGACGAAATATTTGGATCTCTACCAAAAAGGAAATGCTGACGTGATCCGAGAGACGAAAAAAATTGGAACCTGAAAGGCCTGAACTACGATGCTTCCGAATGCTCCATGTAAATCGGCTTTCTATGTATCTCAGAAACTCCACTCAACTATCTTTTAAGGTCTTCAAAAATCATTATTAGCAGGCCAAATGGTAGCGATTCTCTGACACTGGCAGTTGGCTTCGACTCGGACACTGGCACGGCGACAGATGAGGCACGTTCGACTCCATCGAACATCCTCCCTCGACGGCTGAAATCTCTTCAGAAATGGAACTGATTTGTACCTCATTAAGGCCTCATTATTCAGGGAAATTATAAATCTGTTACATGGAAGCGGGAAAGTTGCTCAGTAAATGTGAGTTGCTTCTGCATTTGACTTTCTGGAGTTTATCTGACGGCTTCTGATAGACTCAGGACAACAATCGGGTGCGTTGGGCTCTCGCGAAGCGTCTTGGACATTTGTTCATCATCCGAATGTCCTGCAGAACGTAATGCGCCCACCGATTGCTCCATTTAACATGCGTTTACGCACACTCGGGCATGGCTGGTCCCACATCGTTTCACCAAAATCGCGGCCATCTATGGATCTTAGGCTCATTCCAGTGCAATACATTCCATGTTTTGTCCGTCTCCAACCCCCGTCTCTCGCGAAGGTTCCTCTCATAAATGAGTTCATGTCGAGTTGCGACCCCCCCTCCCTCTCTCTCTTCGTTCCGCACTATCTATCACCCGCGACGAAAACCATTTGCAGTGGATGCTCCGCAAAGATTTCCAGCTGATTCGAAAACAGCTGTCGAAGTGCAGAGTCGCTCCCTCTCCTGGGCAATTTCAAGATGCCGGACGTAGTTACCCAGTAAATGTTTTGTGTATGACTGCAACGTCTAACAGCTGATTTCGTGCATCTCAGAATTGGCCCTCTCGTGAGTTCTTCTTTACTTTTTCTCCCGAATGGAGGTCATTATTGAGGATTGCGAAAGTTTATAGGCACGATATTGAACTATTTATTCACCGGAATCCTTATTCACCAGCTTTGTGTGTATTCGATCTCTACTTCTCACGAAACTGCCTCTTATTCCACCACAGTCAATTACAGCAACAATTTTCCAGACGATAAATTGCGTTTGAAATGGCTAGGTGAGGCTCACTCTCAATCAAGATAGGATCATATTCGCTCATCAATATTGTGTCGTCTAGTGTATGGTGTTTGCGCTCTGGATATGTTTCAGACGGGATTAACGACGCAACTCTCCTGGTACTACTGTGTGCAAAACTGGGGTAATGAGTCTTTATCAATGGGTTCTGGTGGATTCACGTGGACAGCGTCAAGTTTGGCAATGATGGCGGGATTGAGTGAGCTTTTAAATTTCTATGTTTCGACTCAGACCCTAATCTTCATTTCTACAGTTGCAATGATTGTTCAGTTATACTATGCATGGTATGTGAAAGCCTCACCCAAGCAAGTGTCATATCTTTCTGAAAATCACATAAGGCGAATATGGTCTCTTGGGGGCCGCTATTTGAAATGGTGTTCAGTGGCAATATGCTTGGTCAGTATTTCCCCTTCTTGTCTCTTCTTGATTTAAACACGACATTTCACCCTTCAGATAGCAATCATTGAGTGCTTAGCCGCTCTCATAGGGTCTATAAAGGTTCAGTGTCATCGCTACTCACATATCACATTCAAATATTTATCAGATTTCTTTCAGTTTGATATCATCGGTATCACTCGAATTTCTCCCGAGATCGTGCCGTACTTTGTGGTGCACATCTTCCGCTCATTTTGACGACATTTGAGCCTGACGTTCAAGTGCAGATATGGCTTTCGGGTAGCTTCTCCTGCGACGTGCTAATCGCAGTGTCCATGACTGTTATCGTGAGTGCACCTTTTGCAACAGAAAGGCCAGCTTACTCTTATCTTTTGCATAGTTCGTCAGAGCCAAAACTCTCGCGGGCTTCGAGAGAACGATTTCTATCATAAATGTTCTGATTCTGCACGCCGTCGAGACGGCAGCTATCACGGCTCTCTGCGCTGGTGTGGAGCTTCTTTTGTTCTGCATCACTCGCAACAAAAGCTTGGCCCATACGGCTCCGTACGCTTGTAATCGTTCTAACAGATGCGCACATAACTCATTGATATTTTAGGGCATTTGTCCTGGGAAAACTGTATGGCTTCCGGTGTAATCTCTGAGAGGCAGTGACATCTCAGCTACTGGTTTTTTAGGTATACAAATTGCTTACTAGCAAATCTCAACAGTCGGAAACATCTGAGCTCAGCTATGAACCCGGAGGTGTCATGCAGCACTGCGAGTACTTTCCGATTTCACAACATACGTCCGTCCTTCGATAGGAAGCGACAACTCGGAGTTGACAGTTCAATGTCGATACGAGTTGAGGAGGTCCGTCATGTTCATCGTGACGGAGAAGATGCCATAGTTTCGAAATTTCACGAGGTGGACGTTAAAGGTCTTGAGGTACGTGCCGAATAACGATAGTGCCGTTTGACTAATCAAAGTTATAGGAGGCAAAGTTCTGGGGGAACGAAGCGAGTGCCCATTTTGCTTACTCAAATTAGGTCTCGTTCACGGTGTATCCGAAATTTCTTCTCAATACCAAGAATAAAAACGATGACTGTCATCACCGCAAGATTACGATTAAGAGCCATATCGAGACCTCACGATCTACACGACGGTGTCTTATCGGTGATCTGGCTTGATGCCAGTGAGATACCAAGGACAACATCAAGACCGATCACTCACGCTATCTGAAATTCCGATGGATCCTCGTTGAGCTCTTGTACCGCCGCTCGACACGGATATACCCCTCGAAGCCTCGAATCGAAGGTATCGTTATTAGACCTTCGTGGATCGATCCGAGATAGCATTTATGCAATTCGATGGCTCAGGTCGGTTTTGCAGATCTTCCGTTAATACGGACCGTGAGTGCTCCGAGTGCTGGCTCGTGTAGTTCGAATTTCGAAGTGCATTGCGGGCAGCCCACAGCGGAAGAGAGCTCGAAGGTTTCTCAGGTTCTGTGAGTTCCTATGATGGCGGGATAAAGATGAAGTCGTGAAGTCGTGAATGAGCTTGTTTTTGTTCCTTCCGACTTGGATTTTTATACATCATTCTCTAGGTACGTCACAATCAGGATCGCTCTGAGCTTACTAGACAGCTTCTCACAGGTTCACGAAATCAAAATCATCGGTTTGTTCCTCGTGAGGGATCCCGGGCTCTTGCTCATCGTCCGAAGGCTTCGTAAACATAACACGCACATCGGTAGTTTCATCAATCCCCGCAAAAGCCAATCATCAGCCGTTTACACACACTCGGGCACTGCTGGCAATCCTTCGGTACAGCAACATGACCGCCATCAACTCCAGATCTTAGGTTTATCCCCAGCGCACCGTAGCGGGCGCATCGTGTTGTCCTTGGTGTCCGTCTCTACCCCGTCCATTGCGGACTTACTTTACATAAATCAGCACTCATGGAGTTTCCAACATCCCCCTTCCGTTCCGCCCTATATTTGAAGTGGCGAGAAGGGCTTCCGATCGTTGCCAGTGGATGCGCCACCAAAAGTAGACCATCTTAGTGGCAAATTTCGAGGTCAAGAGGCGGTTCTTTTCCTGGTCAATTTCAAGATGCCGAGTATAATAGCTCAGTAAATGATTTGATTTTCATGCATTAATCCCAATTACTGACTTTTTTCAAACTCTTATCTCAGGACTGGGCCCCTCGTAAGCCCTTTCATGCTTCTACATGTGGCTGAAAATCCGTACTGAGAATTGCGACAGTTCATAGGGACAATCTTAAACTATTTGCTCACAGGGATCCTTATACATCAGCTCTGTGAGTCCTCGTAGTCGCGTCTATCGTAATTCTACTTCTCATACAAGCTCACCAAAGTCGACTACAACAAGAACTACCCTAATGACAAATGGCACGTGAAATGGCTAGGTGGGTTCGATGGTTTAGTCGGGAAAAATGCAGTTTCTTATGGACGTCCCCTACGTGCAGTCTATGGTGTATGCACCTTAGACATGCTGCAGACGGGCTTTACGACGCAGCTCACTTGGTTCTACTGTGTACAGAACTGGGGTAATGAATCCTTATTTACGGGCTCCGGATTTGCTTGGACCGCGTCGATTCTTCCAATAATGGCGGGCTTGGGTAAAGTCTTTGATTGCAAATACTCGGCTTTGATCTGACATACATTCTTTCAGTCGCAATGATTGTTCAGTTCTTTTATGCATGGTATGACGTTACTCAAGTTGAGGTCGCGTCGTTGAGCTAAAATTGTGTGCTAGGCGAATTTGGTGTCTTGGAGGCCGCTATTTCAAAATGTGCTCAGCAGTTATTAGCCTCGTCAGTATTGACCTTTCTCGTCGTATAGTGATGCAAGCCTGATGATTCTTCCCTTAGATTGCTTTCGTAGAGTGCCTATGCGCTTTTATAGGCTCGATCAAAGTACGTTTAGTCTATGATGCTACTGACGCGATATGTCCAATGCTTACCAGATTTGTTTAAGTTTGATATCATGGGCGTCAGCGAAATCCGTCCTGCGATAGTACCTTACTTTGCGGTGCGCATTTATTGTGTGTTAGCGATGATGCCCACGACTGATGCCTCAATTCAGATTTGGCTATCAGGAAGCTTTACTTGCGATGTGTTGATTGCAGTGTGCATGTCGATAATTGTGAGTATTCTGTCCGTTGATATTCTAGGCTAATTTCATATTGTATTGCATAGTTCTTCCGTGCCAGAATGCGCACAGGTTTCGAGAAAACGACTTCTATCTTGAATATGCTGATCCTGCATGTGGTTGAGACTGCAGCTATCACGGCCATCTGCTCTGGTGTGGAGCTTGTTTTATTTTGCACCTCCCGCAACACAACGCTAGCGCACACGGCCCCGTATGTTTCAACCTTTCTGTGCTCGAGTGTAAAGACTGACAATTCTCTCGTAGAGCATTTGTTTTGGGGAAATTGTAAAGCTCTGGATACGACTCTCGTAAATCGTTCTAATGCCTTATCTTTAGGTACACGAACTGCCTGCTGGCAAACCTCAATAATCGCAAACACCTAACGTCTGTAATGAACTCGAACTCGGATGCATCAAGTGGCAACGTAACGAATTCTTTCCGACTACGGAACATACGTCCACTCTCCGAAAGAAAACAACCACCTACAATCACCGAATTAATGTCGATACGAGTTGATGAAGTTCGCCACGTCCAGCGTGACGGGGGAGACAGTACTTCGGGGAGTATCCGTGAAGGACATAAAAAGAGCCTTGAGGAGGTGCGTGCACCTACGTCCTTCGATACTCTTTAAAAGCTAACGTTAAAATATTGTAGGAGGGTAAGATTTCGAGTGACGATGCAAGCGAAGCGACGTTCGCCTACAAGACAGACTCGACTGCTATAGAACAGGAAAGACACACATATTCTTTCCACGAATCAGAATGAGAGCACGTAGTCACGGTTAACCATTCCCATGTACTACTAGTAGTGTAGTGTAGTTTTAGATATCCTCCTCTACCGTCCTCCTCGGTCGGTCAGGGGAACTAATGATTACCATTTTTTGGACTACCCTAATTATAATAAACAGTTCAACAATTCTCGTTGAAAGACTCGGTGCGGGACCATGCAAAGGCATGCCAGAACGCCCAGAAAAGAATGAAAGAATAGCCCTATAATGATAGCACACTAGGATATATTAGCATCCCAGAATTATCAGTGCTGCATACTTCAAAGTATTTTATTCTTCGACACCGATTCTGGAGTTACATTGGGAAAAGGCGTTTTCTGTCGGGTTCGAAGAGAGGCAGCCATTCCGTGATTACGTCACAATTGCCAGAATTGGAAATGATCGCTAACATGCAATTTGCAAAGCCCTCGACTGAGTCGACTCGGAGTTCTATCACAACGCTGAACGTAGAACGTCAACCAAAAGCCAAACGATCTCTTAGACATGTACAGTATCGAGGTGAGCCGAAGCTTTTACTAATGCACCGCCTAATGAAACTGATCGATGAGTTAGCATTAGTACATTGGACTCGGCGGACGTGCCAGTGCTCGTCAGGAATCATACCCAGGAGATCCACAGTCAAGTGCCTAATGTTCCCGTCAGATCCAAGGTGTCAAACAGCGGACGAAGGACCACTGGTCTTTATGATTCGCTAGTGGAAGGAGCTTGAACGTCAGGAAATGGATGGGGATCGCCAGTTCGTCGACGGTCACGTCCATCGCTGCTGCCATGAGCTTCATTTCACCGTACAAATAACTTCAGCAATAACCCCCACGCCTCGACACCTGATCTTGATCTCCACGCGGAGATGATGCTCAACATGGTGCTAGGGCATGATCGGCTTTCCGTTCGCCAGCCAGAACGTCTGTACGCGGTGGGGGAGTGCCAGTGCCAGAACGAGCACTCACGGAGATGAGTGGGATGCTTTCGGTCTTTCTACGTCTTAAAGTGAGTTTATATTGCAAACTTGAACGAATGACCTGTTTACTCGGAGATTCAAGCATCATCGCACCCAGAGTCATAATGCTTTACGATGTGCGCGACTCTCTCAGGATATCGGATAGCCTTATTCGAAGATATCAAAGGATCACCGCTTGGTGGCAAGGTCGAGATCGAAAAATAGATCTCTGAAACGTTTCGGGCTTTCGAGGATAGTCCGGATGGACGGGTTCGAAGCTCGTTCCTTGGTATGAGGTTCCCTTCAAAACTTATAATCGCCTTGCTGTTCTAAACAAATGCAGATTTACAGGGGATAAAAACTCGATCTCTTCAAGTGTCCTTAGTTCCCTTCTGCACCTTCGAGGATCCATCATTTGCAGCAGCCCAATTCTAAGCTTATCAGTTGAACTCGTTCGGACGGTTCTATATTCTTCCTTCCATTCGATCGGTATCAAACTTCCGCATACTCGGGCGACAAGGCGCATTTCTCCTTGAAGTTCCTGAAGCCTATCTTCAGGCGCTTAGAGCTCAAATTAGTCACGAATAAAGTAGAGTTTCTGGTAAAGCTGGTTCCGAAACGGCGTAGAAGGTGAGCTCGTTTATCCGCAATCCGTCTCATTGATCGAAATCTTCCCTGTACCTGCTGCGCTGCCCCCCGAACGAAGTATATGTACTAACATTCATGATTATTTCAGGGCCATGTCTGGACCATGCATTCTTCATCTTCTGAAGTAAGTATCTCTTGTATCTCTTGGTATATTCTAAACATTGCTTACCTGCCGTGCTTAGCAAGACGAGCGTCGCGAGGATGGAGCTTTGCATCCGGTCTCCTCGCCGAAAAGATTGCCGGGTAAGCTTCTCCAATGAATGCGTAGCCTATTATCTGATTCAAATACAGGCGCATCAGTGAAGCACACACTGACGAATAGTCGGAAATTAAGTAAGATGCCAGTGGTAGGGAGCAGGAGAGCATTACATGTGTAATGTTAGTCTTGTAAAATTGCTTCTGTTTATTGATCTGCTTCGAGTCGATCGTGCTGATTCGAAGGCATATTTCTGAACGGAGTAAAAACGGATCTCATTGACAATTGTGAGATTCCGTGTGCGAAATGTTTTCACTTCTTGTACTTCCCATATATTCTCTTATAGCTCGATAATTTTATCAGTAAGCATCCTTCAATAACCTTTCTGTCGCGGCAGTTAGCTCATTAGATGTCCTTGACCAGAAACGGTCGGCCAGCTTCAAGTGGCGACTTCGGGGATCTCGATCCTAGTCTTTTGACGAGCATACATGTATCCCATGTCGTGACGTGAGGATTGAATGTTGCAATCGGCGTGCTCGGGAGATATGGGCTTGAGGTTGGTGTGACCGTGTTTTATCACAAATCATGACATATGCTAACGGATGGTAGAAATCGGTATTGTCGTTGACACCAATGCGTCGAATCGTCGTCTTCTGTCGCCCTTCTTAATTCAAACCGCTTATGCTGATCAAACATCGAACTCGCATTTGTGTGTTTCAAATCATTCGTCTCATGCAAGTTCGTTTCCGCATTCAGGTTGGCCGCTGTTTTCGAGATTGACCACCACTTTCCCATCCCTAGAGCTGCGTAGATAAAGGCACGCTTTCTTTCAAGTGCGAAGAGACGGGAAGTTCCTACGGAGATCTTCTAGCGTATCGATGGCGAAGCTACCAAGTTTTTTCGCGGCCATTGCCATTTCCTCTCTCGCGCTACAAGGAATCGAAGCCAAGATAGTCTCAAGCGTCTCTGAATTACAACAATCCTACGACTTTGTTGTAATCGGGGGTGAGTGTCATTTCCAATGAAATGTTAGAGTTTTGTTCTGACAAGAGTGTAGGAGGAACAGCAGGGAACGTTGTTGCGAACAGACTGACAGAAGACCCGGGAGCCACGGTCCTTGTCATTGAAGCTGGAATAAGGTCAGTTTCAGTATCATAACGTGTATTTTATCGCTGAAAATGACATCTCGAAGCAATGAAGGCCAGGAGGATATTATCGTTCCCTTCTTCGGAGTACAGGCGTCCCCGGACACCATTTGGACGTGGAACTACACGACGACGCCCCAGGCAGCTCTGAACAATCGGATCGTCAACTACCCAAGAGGCCGAGTACTCGGTGGCAGCAGCAGCATTAGTAAGCATCTCATATTCGAAGAGTAATTTTACTACTTCTCTTATTGCGAGACCAGACTTCATGATATACACTCGAGGCCCTATGGACGACTTCAATCGTTACGCGGAGTTCACTGGTGATGAAGGATGGTCATGGAACTCCCTTCAAGAGTTTATACTCAAGGCACGTTCGGTTGCTTAATTTGATAGATAGGATTGGCTCAGAAAGCACACAGGTGGAGAAGCTCGTACCTCCTGCGGACAGACATAACGTAACCGGGATGATCGACCCAGCGATTCATGGAACCAATGGTAACATCGAAATAAGCATTCGGGGGTCAGAGATTGCAATCGACGACATGGTCATTCAGACCACACGACAACTCGCTGGTGAATTCCCATTCAATCTTGACATGAACTCTGGAAATCCGCTGGGAGTGGGTGAGTACTCGGGGAAATACAATCATCTTGAAGATTATTTATGCTACTGTGTTATTAGGATGGACACAATCTTCGATTGGCAACAGCAAGCGCAGCAGCTCGGCGACAGGATACCTCGCGTCACAGTTTTTGTCGAGGCCGAACTTGGATGTGATACTAGAAACACAGGTCACGAAGATTTTCAAAAGCGGTACTTCAAATGGTCTTCCTGTATTCGGAGGCGTAGAATTTGCCCAGAGTAGTTCAGGTACGTTCCAACGAGACTCTATTGATTGAAACATTCTTACATGTAGTCAGGACCTCGATATAATGTTACTGCAAGCAAGGAAGTAGTTCTTTCGGCCGGCGCAGTTAATACACCGCAAATCCTTATGCTCTCGGGAATTGGAGACAAAACTGCGCTGGGAAATTTGGGAATCGAGACTTTGGTGGACTCCCCAGACGTCGGCCAAAACTTCATCGGTTTGTTTGGTGCATTTAGTTGATAGTTTCTTCTTACGTACGACATATTCCCAGATCATCCGTTGCTATCTTCGCAGTTTACCGTTACGGGAAACGACACTTCTGACTCCATCGCACAAAATGCGACACTCTTCCAAGAGCTGTTTGTGGAATACAATACCACTGGTCAAGGGACTTTCGTCGATGGCCCGGCCGACCATCTTGGATGGTTCAGATTGCCAAACAACACAACTATCTTTGAGAATACTTCTGATCCGAGTGCGGGACCTACTGCTCCTCATCACGAATTACTTTTCTCTGTGAGTTATATTTGAGTTCATTCACATTATTTTATTGAAACAACTCTGTTATAGAATGGTTTTGCGTCTTTCACCACTGAAACACCTACGGAAGGACATTTTCTATCCGTCTTAAATGCTGTCGTTTCTCCAGCGAGCCGTGAGGATTATCTATCATCTATGTCTTGTTTGTCATCCCTTACATCGTGTTTAATTCAATCGTAGGGGGCACTCTGACGCTCAATTCGACTGATCCATTCGACTTCCCCATTATCGATCCGGGTCTCCTTTCGTCCCCTGTTGACCTTGCGATAATGGTTGAGTCTCTGAAAGTTGCGCGCCGCTTCCTGACTGCGCCCACATGGAAGAACTATATTATCGCACCATTTGGAGCGAGCGCGAATTTGACAACGGATGCGGACTTCGAAGCCTTCGCTCGCGCCAACACAGGCACCGTCTTCCATCCCGCTGGGACTGCAGCCATGGCACCCAAGAATTCAGCGCCGGGAGTCGGAGTGGTCAATTCCGACTTGACAGTGCGAGGAGTCTCTGGACTTCGAGTCGTGGATGCCTCCGTGTTTGTAAGTATTTCGCGTCACTTGAAGATATTACGACTTTCCCATCTTTTATTTCAGCCATTTATCCCCGCTGCGCATCCTCAATCGGCGGTCTATGTGTTCAGTGAACGAGCATCTTCTTTGATCAAGGAGAAGTGGGGACTCTCTTCCAAGTGATTTCAAGTTCTTGTACCCAAGCCCGAGCTCAGAGCCATTGTCTACCATAAACGCTGTTTTTCCGTGATGTCTTCCTCAGTTTTACACCGCTGAAGAGTAGTGGATGGAGTTAGCGGAAAGAGGCTGGATGTTGGGGAATGAATACTAGAGATCGCTGCTACCATGAACTTCATTTCACCGCTCAGACAACTTTCGTGAACGAATCCCCTCTCAACAGCTCATCCCGATGTTCTGGCTTGATTTGTTAGAGTCGTTGCTACCTATTGCAAGGACGTTACGGTAGGATCGGCGTGCCATTCTCCAACCACCTATGACATTATTTTATTTAGGTAGTTTTGACGTCGGACAGAGCCCTACATCGAAACGGCGGGTGGACTCAACGAGCGGGAGGGCGGGAACGGTGCGGCAGTCGGTCGCGTGGCGGTGCGGGAACCTGCAGGGCGCGCGTCGGAATTATCCGTAAGGCGCGTGAAGCTTACGTGATATCTAGTTTTGGTTAGATCGCGGATATTTTCCGCGTTGGTTGTTGACTGTTGCAACTTGCTGTTGCACTTGCACGTCGATTTGCCGGTGCACCTTCGCCGTTGAGGCTGTAGGTGAGTCATCCACCTTGCATGTTCCTTTTTTTATCGATAAATAACGTCATACCTGAAGTCTGTCACTTTACGCTTATGCTCAAATACTTACGACCGAGGTGAGGATTTTGGTAAAGTTGGTTCCGAACTTCGTTTGTCCGCAATCTGTCTCCTTGGTTAGAATCTTCCCTGTGCCTGCTTTGCCGCCCTTCGAATGAAGTATATTTGCTAACGTTCTTGATTATTTCATTCTTCATCTTCAAAAGTGAGTCACCCTTGCCAGTGTGTTTCCTGGCATATTCTTAACCTTGCTTACACGTAGTGTTTGCATCTTAGCAAGGCGAGCGTTTCAAGCATGAAGCTTTGCGTCCGTTTCCGTCGCCGAAAAGATCGCTGGCAAAGCCAGTCAAATGGGTGTACATTCAGGAGAGTCGGTGAACCACACACACTAACGAAAATTCGGAAATTAAGTAAGATGGCAGGACGATGAGCAGGAGGACGAAATGGTGTGTGATGTTTTCGACAAACTGCTTCTCTCTGTTGATCTGCTTCAAGTCAAAGACATTCATGGTTCGAAGGTAAATTTAACACATTTCTGACCGGAGAGAAAACGAATGTCACTGACAATTGGAAGATTCTTCATGTGCGAAATGTGCGAAATGTGCGAAATGTTTTTACTTCCCGCCCATTCTCTTGTTGCACTAAAATATCATCAGTAAGCATTCTTTGATAACCTTTCTGTTACGCAGATAGCTCACAAGATATTATTTTGAAGGAGAGGATTGACCAGTTTCAAGTGATACCAATGCCGATATCGCGACAAGCTTATCCAATGTCGTGAAATGAGAAATGAATGTTGCTATCGGCGTGCTTGGGTGTGATAGGCTTGAAGCTGGGTGAGACCGCGTTTTATTCTCAGTCATGACATATGCTAACATTTCCTATGCGACTGGCGGCGATCGTAACAATTGCTGACATTGAGGAGGCCGACACCAAGGAGGCTGACACCAATCGTTGTCTTCTTTAGACTTCAAACCGCTCTTTTTGTTCGACGACGAAGTTGCATTTGAGTGTTTCACATCGCCCGTCTCGTGCAAGTACGTTTCCGCTTTCAGGTTCGCCGCTGTACTCAAGATTGACCTCTATTTTCCCATCCCTAGAGCTACATAGATAAAGGAACCATACGAGCATTGAGAGACGGAAAGTTCCTACATCGAGCTTCTAGTGGAATCGATGGCGAAGTTACAAAGTCTTTTCACGGCCATTGCCATTTCGTCGCTCGCACTACAGGGCATCGAGGCCAAGATAGTCTCAAGCGTCTCGGAGTTACGACAATCCTACGATTTTGTTGTAGTCGGAGGTGGGCTCCATTATCAAGGAGATACCTGATCTGTTTCTGACTAAAAGTGCAGGTGGAACAGCGGGAAACGTTGTTGCGAACAGGCTGACAGAAGACCCAGGAGCTACGGTACTCATCATCGAAGCTGGAATAAGGTCAGTTTGAATATCATACTAGTTGCATATATGTTATAATTGAAGAGGACACGATTTATTTTAGTAATGAAGGCCAGGAGGATATTATCGTTCCTTTCTTCGCAGTACAGGCATCCCCAGATACCATTTGGACGTGGAACTATACGACGACGCCCCAGGCAGCCCTGAACAATCGCATCGTCAACTACCCAAGAGGCCGAGTACTCGGCGGCAGCAGCAGCATAAGTAAGTTTACAGTGGCATCAGCCGTGCTATTTTTTACTTGCGAAACCCAGATTTCATGGTATATACTCGCGGCCCTATCGACGACTTTGACCGTTACGCCGCGTTCACCGGTGACGAGGGATGGTCATGGAACTCACTTCAGGAGTTCATACTTAAGGTGCGCTCGATTTCGTAATTTGATTGGGTTGACTGAGAAAAATCGCAGGTGGAGAAGCTCGTACCTCCTGCGGACGGACATAACACTACCGGAATGATTGACCCTTCAATTCACGGAAACAACGGTAACGTCGACATTAGCATTCGGGGTGCGGAGATGTCAATCGACGACATGGTCGTCGAGACTACTCAACAGCTTGCTGGTGAATTCCCGTTCAACCTTGACATGAACAACGGAAAACCGCTTGGAGTTGGTAAGGAGTCTAAAGAAAATGTGGTTTGAAACGCAATAATGAAAACAATTGCGTGATTAGGATGGGTACAATCATCGATCGGTGATGGCAAGCGCAGCAGCTCGGCAACAGGGTATCTTGCATCACAGTTCTTGTCTAGGCAAAACCTAGATGTTATCGTGGAAACTCAGGTCACGAAGGTATTTAAGACTGGCATTGCAAACGGACTCCCTGTTATCGGAGGTGTCGAGTTTGCGCAGAGTCGCTCAGGTACGACTCGTTGTGTCTTATTCGGATAGCAGATTTCACAGCTCTTTAGGCCCACGATACAATGTCACTGCAAGAAAAGAAGTAATCCTGTCTGCTGGCGCCGTTAATACGCCACAGATCCTTCTGCTCTCCGGAATCGGTGACAATGCTGCTTTGGAGAAATTAGGAATCGAGACTTTGGTGGATTCACCTGATGTCGGCCAAAAGTTCATCGGTTCGTTATATTAATTTCTATGATGGACTTCTCCTCTCAGAGAATGATTATCAAGACCACCCTTTGCTCTCCTCTCAGTTCAACGTGACGGGAACCAATACGTCCGACACTGTTCGACAAAATGCAACACTTTTCATGGAACTCTTCGAGCAGTACAACACTACAGGACAAGGCCTTTTCGTCGATAGTCCCATCGACCATATCGGCTGGTTCAGAATACCGGATAACTCGACGATATTCGACAACACTACTGATCCCAGTGCGGGACCTACTGCACCTCATCACGAGTTGCTTTTTTCTGTGGGTCGGGAGTTTTTCGCAAAGCCTGTATTGAAGTAACGCCTGGTTGCAGAATGGGTTTGCGTCATTTGTCGGCGAAACTCCTTCTGAGGGTCATTACCTTTCAATCTCGAGCTCTGTCGTGTCCCCAGCTAGTCGTAAGTCACAGGCTCTCCCGATATCATGTCTCCCCTCGTAAACTTGTGTCTTCAGGTGGATCGTTGACGCTCAACTCGACAGATCCGTTTGACTTCCCAATTATCGATCCAGGCTTTTTTTCTTCCCCCGTTGACCTTGCGATAATGGTGGAGTCCATAAAAGCTGCGCGCCGTTTCCTCACTGCTCCGACCTGGAAGGATTATATCATCACACCTTTTGGATCGGGCGCGAACTTGACGACAGACGCGGATTTCGAAGCCTTCGCTCGTGCCAACACGGGCACCATCTTCCATCCCGCTGGAACTGCAGCGATGGCGCCTAAGGATGCAGCTCCTGGAGTCGGAGTCGTCAATTCCGACTTGACTGTGCGAGGAGTCTCTGGACTTCGAGTCGTGGATGCCTCCGTGTTTGTAAGTGCCACGCGTCACTTGATGAAATCATGATCTTATAACATTTTATTTCAGCCATTCATCCCCGCTGCGCATCCTCAATCGGCGGTCTACGTGTTCGGTGAACGAGCGTCTTCTTTGATCAAGGAGAAGTGGGGACTCTCGTCCTGAGTCGTCCAAGTGATTTCAAGTTCTTTGACTTCGATTCCGAGCTCAGTGCCTTTCTACCATAAACATACTGTTAATCAACTTGAGTAACTTGACTACTATGAGTTCGGCGCACCACACGTTCTCAATTTCGATACGTTTAAGTACAAAGGAGTGTAATGGAAAGAGTGCAGATTTTTAGAGCTTTTTGCGTTTTTCTTGTGTTGACGTAATACGTTTCCACGAGCTGACCTTCGTCGAAAAATCGTCTTTTCAACTTGAACCATCCGTTTCATCCGGACCGTCTGTTAACGGCGAACGGTCTCAAGATATTGTATCCTCTCCGAGTCCTGAGCTAAACCATTGAATATTGCCAAACATCTCCTGCCGGCTTCAGTGTGGAAGAGCTTCGACGGAGTCGGACGGACACTGGTCGTGGACATGCACAACAAGTGACGACTACGTTCAGAAATAGAACGATTCGCGGCGCAATAAGGACTTGACGATAAAGTGCGCATAAACACTTTTGCAAAATTTCTCTGTTTAATAACCAAATTGTGTTTAACTGACAATTTTGGATGCAGATGAGAACGCATTCAAGCTTCAGACCTCTTCCGGGCCAACCGACATGTTCAATGAGGCCTCGAACCAAGAGACAGAGCTCCAGTCACAACTCGGTATTCAGTTGCTTCGCTCCATCGGACGTCAGGCACCATTCTGCATCAGTTCTGCGGGGCGGAGTTACGCCTTTTCCATTATCCTAGTCGTGCCTTGTACGATGCGTCATCCGGGAAGTCTCTAACGTAACTCAAGGCCACGAGAATGAAGACATGACAGAGGGTGGACATTTTATTGTGGACGCATGGACATTGGAAGGATGGTAGATCTTTACCGCCATGTGAAACAAAAACATGTCAGATTGATACTCATTTCTCAAACTTGTCCCAGGATGTTTGATTTGGAGCTTTCGAACGCTCATGTTCGTCATTTTACTCTCCTCCTGCCTGCTTCGTGACTAATTTTCTCAAACGATAGGAGCTGTACTGCGGCGCGATCTCGGCGACCATATACGTTGATCCAATCGTAGGTGCAGCTAAGTTCGTCTCTTCGGTTCAACCCGTAGACGCTCGAACCCCTCGAAGCTGTGGTGTGAGTTCAAAATCTATTCTCTTTCGATAAATGACCTCTGGGATCAACATAAGGCAACAGCGCGCGCATGTGTGGAACGCTCTGGTATTGCAATGAATCGTGGGTGTAAGATACGAAGGGAGTACGGCATTTCGATTGCTGCAATCGACGGTTTCCTGGCTCGATCTCCACTTCGTGACATCACCTGACTTTCACTTTGGATTATATTTGCAATCCTTCGACCTCGAGCCCCCCGACAACTTCAAGATGCTTACCCTCGTTGCGGTGGTATGCTTAGCCGTATGGTACGCCCTTTGGTGGGCGCGCGAGGCATGGAGAACGAATCCCAAATCTTTACCTTATCCTCCTGGTCCACCACAGAAATGGGTTATCGGGAATTTGACCGACATGCCTTCCCCAACGAACTTCCAGAACCTGATTGATTGGAAAGAGCAGTTTGGTGAGTTCATTGATAATCACCAAATAACAAATTTCTCATACTCTTTGGCCAAGGCGATATGACTTTCCTCCAAGCGTTGGGACAATCTGTTTTAATTCTAAATTCATTGAAGGCCGTGACTGACCTACTGGAAAAACGTGGTTTGGCATACGCTCATCGTCCTCGGCTCGCTGTGGCCGGAGAGCTCATGGGTCTCAATGAGGTCTTAGTTCCTTTTTACCTTCACTATTTTTGTCACTCAAAAATCAAGCAGGGTATCGGATTGATGGAGTACAACCCGAGGCAGAGATTGATGCGAAGGCTTGCTCATCGAGCACTTGGAACAGATGCCATCAAACGCTATGAACCAATGTTGCAAAGACACTCTTTGTTACTCATGAAAGATCTTATAAATAAACCGGACGATTTCGAGGCAGCCATACGATTGTCAGTGCCTTCCCCTGTGCTAGCATGCTCATACTAATCGTTGTGATTCAGAGCGACTGCCAGAAACATACTCACCCTTTCGTATGGAATCCATATAACGTCGTCCGAATCTCAAGTGAGAATCTGTGTTCTCATCTGTATGCACGACATGTCTAAATTCAAGTTCCTTGGAGTACGTTGTAGATGCTGAAAAGACAATGAGCGTGATTGAATGCTCTACTGAGCCCGGTGCTTACTTGGCGGATTTTCTACCCATCCGTGAGTGTCAATGGTTGCTCAACATTGAATTGAAACAGAACAGATAATGTTCGATTTAGTGAAGTACGTGCCTTCCTGGTTCCCTTTAGCGTCTTTCAAGCGGTTTGCCGAGGCGGGTCGCAAGCAAATTGACGATTTTAATGAGCATCCTTTTTCGTTTGTAAAGGGAGAGATGGTGCGTGTCTTAAAACCGCTCCCATTAAGGTATAACTGACAATATGTCCCGCCTTAAGAAACAAGGCAGAGCACCTCCGTCGCTCGTACGTGACATGCTCACGGAAGAAGACCCCTCGCTGGACAAATTCGAAGACGAAGAGAAGGACCGCATTATAAAGTTGGTCTTTGGTGGATTGTACGGCGGTAAGATCTCGTAGATGATGTCTTACCCTTACAACTGAAGTTGTCATCCAAGCTGGTTCTGCGACAGTAAGTCTCGAATGATTTGAATTTATGAATTTATGAATTAACTTGCGTATCATTTCCTCACAGACCGCCTCGACAGTGACAATATTTATCATGCTTATGGCATTGAATCCCGAGAAGCAGCGTATCGCACAAGCAGAGATTGACAGAATTACCGAAGGCAAGAGGTTACCGAGTTTCGCCGACAGGGAGCGCCTTCCATACGTTTGTGCGATGATGAAGGAAGTAATGCGCTGGCATGCCGTTGTACCGTTGGGTAAGTTTGAAGTTTTCGCTTTGCTTCTGTTCATCCTTGACAGGCGGTTATTTTCGGTGTGAAAGGCCTGGCAAGGCAGACACGGACAGCTGATGAATACAATGGCAAGTCTATCGTGATGCATATGTACTCTGTGACACTTTTATTAATTCTATCATTATTAGGGTACTTCATTCCGAAGAATACCATTGTGCTTCCCAATATTTGGTGAGCTTGCTTTCTATGACGGAGCGAACTGACTGGACAGAGGATACATCTAGGGCTATAAGTAAATCAGACGGCACGTCTACCTCGAACGAGGATTTTTCCCCCGAAAGATATTTCCACGGGAAAGAAGTGGTAGATCCTTATGACTACGTGTTCGGCTTTGGACGTCGGTAGGTTTATGGATAAACGTTGATCCGAAGGAGTTGATAACTTCATGCTCTTCCTTCCAGAATTTGTCCTGGCAGGTTCCTCGCCGACAACGCGCTGTTCAGTATATTTGCATCCATTCTGGCGTGCTTTACTATCTCAAAGAAGAGATATGGCGACGGAAAACTCGGACAAGGATTTTCATCGGAGATCCCTATAACGCCTGAATTCACGCGTCATTTAGTGAGGTGAGTCTTCGTATTTTATTCATCGCCAATCTCTCGAGAAACTAATTTATTGTCCTAAGTTATCCTTTGCCATTCGTCTGTGACATCCGTCCGCGTTCAACGGAGGTCCATGGCCTCGTCAACGATACCCTTGCTTCGACGGACAACTTGAATGAGTGCACAGTTCAATCACGAAAGGAAGAAATCGTCTAGAAAAGCCGTTGTATCCAATGGTTCTCCTCGAACGTTCTAGTAGAAAGATGTAAAATTCGAAGGAGACTTTATAATCAATTTTGTGTACTTGTACTTGTATGTACTATAGTGCTCTTGGCAGCAGAAGTCCTCACGAAGTAGGCGCCTGTTCACTAGTAAAGTAGGCGCCCATTTTTATTTTTCGTCCGCTTTCTGATCCTATCCCGCGTATGTTCTGGTCGAATAAAAGGACCACAATATCAAAGCAATGTGCCTTTGGGGGACAATCAGATACCTACGGATACTTGACAGGGTGCACAGTATGTCGGAAACATGATGGGCAGTACTTCGTTTACAGTGCATACAATCACGACGTTCAACACAAATTATAGTAACACAGTCACTTATTGCCCGTCGCCAGAAGAAAATAAGCCCAGTTAACAAGCGACGGTGGCTCCTACTGGCATCATGGCGGCAGCAGGATGGCAAGGAGTACCAACGTTGACGACAGGCGCCGCGGCGACGACTTGAAGAGGGCAGGCGACGCTGACTTGGGGAGGGCAAGGAGCGACGGCAACCGGGGCGCAGGTCTGGACCGGGGTGTACCAGCGGTATTGGGTGGTGTACGTCACGGTTGGAACATACGTTGGGAGGCAGACGACGGGGGCGCATGCCACAGGCGGGCAAGGTACTGGCACGGTGGTCGTCGTGGTAGTAGTCGTGCAGCCGCTCGGGACGGAGGGCGTGAAACCCGTCGCGCAAGAACGAGTCTGCGATTTCTGAACAGCTGCTTAGCCAACGACTGGGGTGTATACCCTGCTTTCACGCTACCAGCTTGGACGTGGCGACCCGCGAGCGCAGCGGTACGGACGGTTGGCCTGAGGAAGATCATTCTCAACTTTTCGCTGAGTTTAGTGCCTTCACAAGATTATTCTTCAGTATATTCGCGACGTGATGGATTTTGAAGCACTTACGGATAGATGGAAAGAACGGAATGGCGAAAGACTCTTCGTTCGCTGGGGTCGGTTTCTAGAGAATGGGGAGGAGACTTCAGAGATTAACCTCAAACTTATAGGCAAGACGAGCGCCCTCGAGCGTTTAATTTTCGACAGATGCTGAGATGTTGGGAAAGATTTGTCAAAGATGGACGTGCATGAGAAGTAAAATGCATTCTGATTCGCCGAACAACTCATCGTATGGAAGATGTTGACCCGCTGTCGCAACTACGGCGATAAAGAAGACCCGAAGAGCCTGATGTCAGCGCTATAAATTCCTGGAAAACTGGGCAAGAAGCAATTGCATTGTTCGTGTTAGCGAATACGGCAGACAGAGAGGGCAAGCAGCCTGAAGGCCTGGAACTCACCTGAGATAAACCAGACCCTCGATGCTTGTATACAACAACTCGTTTACATAGCACACTTTGAGAACTTCTTCCCAAGAACTTTTGATGGTCTGCCAACAGTTCCCATAATGCTTCCGTTTTCAAAATGCGTCCTGTCCTTGGAAAGTATGTAAACCTCCAGGCCCTAAAAGCAATCCAAGTTCTCTTTTCGAATTATCAAGGCAATCATAGAAGTACCGGAGAGATGGGCAACGATGTTACGTATTGCTTTCGCGGCAGGCATGAGTTTGGATACTAGTAGTTGCGGTGTCCAAACGTTTCTCTGAATTGCTTGATAGAATTTTATGTCGTTTGCAGGGCTTGCATCTTGTTCCACCCCTGCCATGGGTGTTTACATACTCGAAATACTCGAATTGTTTTCGTTCTTCGCCATTGTGACCTGAGAAAGATCGTAAGTTACCAGTTTTACACGATGAAATTGAAAATTTGTTTGCATCACTATGAGGACTGAGTTATAATGGTTCGAGACCAAACGATGCACGGGAATGACTTTCAAGCGACAGAGATAGGAAATGATGGACACTGAATCCTGAATCAAACACAACTCACCATTCACCGATTACTGGATGAAGGTCATATCACCTCGAGAAAGGTCAAGAGGCCATTAAATCACTTTGGGCCATCTAATCATCGTTCAGTTCTTGATGCCAAAGAGTGAATAGTCTATCAGAATAGCTACGAACCCTTTTCTTCCTCTCTTTGTCTTGATCATGATACAATTCAAAGAGAGGATCGTCGAAATCGCGGAAGATAAGAACCATTTTTCTCTGGTCGCAGCTTTCTTGAATGTCATTCATGACACTGAGACCTTCATCGTTGTCCCAATCTTCGTTCTTGTCCTTTTGGGTGCGTTCAAGAATCAAGGCGTGAAGGACGGGCACAGAATGCGGATCCCTAAGGATACGAGCCAATACTTCGAAGTCCTTCAGGGTGCAGGTGTATATCAACGACCGCAAGTGCTTGAAATTGACAAGCACGGTCGAAGGTATGTTTGCTGAACACGCTTCCAGACCGCCCAGATTCACGAGGCGGCCACCGGCGTCTTCAATGGAGGTACTGTCGTCCGATGAATCGAGATGTAGATAACGAAGAGTCGAAGCCCAGCTCTCCAAACACAGTCGAACAACTCTTGCCCCAATGCTCTTGTCAGAGAAAGAAGCTCTTTCGACGTTGAAAGCCAACTGCGAGAGGATGTGTAGGTGTTTCTCGGAAAGAATGTCCCTTTCGATACGGATTTCTCGGAGGCTTGAGCGGCTGCTTCGGATAGCCGACGAATCAGGAAGGATGCTCTCGTCGTCGGGGAGATGAAGGGCGGTATCCGTTGATAGTTTACGTAGGCTCAGATTGCGAGCGACGTATGCAATCATCTCGGACGCCGAGCAGAAGGGAACTGCATTCACCGGTCTTCCTGTTTTCCCGGCGACATCACCGTACACGATCAGCTTCTCCAAGTCCTTCCCAAAAATTGCGTCCTTCAGTTCCGGCCCATCCCTCACATCGTACCCTGTTATCACAACGCATCGCAAGTTCTCGCAGAGGCGTATTACTTGAGCGAGTTGAAGCGTTTCCGCGCGCGGTTGGCCGGAAGGACGTAGATTGAGAGTTCGAACGAGGGACGCCAGGTGCGGATTTGCCTCGAACTTCTCAAGGATCTGTTGAATATCCATCGTTTTCTTTGTCTTCCATCCATCTCCCAAGTGCAAGGAAGAGTACAACAACCGCCGAGCAATGAAATACCAGTCCTTGCATACGAAAAGCAAAGGATAGAGTTGCCCTTGCGCTCGTATCGGGGGGAGCGACACTGAAAACTTGCTGCACCTCGGGTCAGGGGCGAGCAAGGCGTAGGCGAAAACTACTTCGATAGTTTCGGGAGGAATGTCGAGAATATGCATGGTCGCGAAACCAATAGATGATGGAAGAAGGAGGTCAAAACGCGCAGCGTGTTGAAAACACGATCATGTGGTGGAGGCATTTGCCGGCGGAGTTTCATGCGGAGATTCGAAGCATCGATACAGAGAAGTGGTAAGACTCGCATCGCCTGTTGCAATTGGTTTCACTCTTCGCAAACATAGATATGATTCTTTTCAATCAACGCGGAATTATTTTTCTCGTCCAACGATATCAATGTAACATAGCTCTACTAATAATTAATTTGTACACCAAGAGGCGTTGGCGAGTTAGAGCAGGAGCAGCGCTGTCAAGGTCTCGTGAGATGGAGTTATACTAGTATGACAATCGTCTCGAGGGGCGAGCCACCGTAAGAAAGTCCAACCATCGAGCAAGCAACGACCGAAAAAAAAGAAAATCTGAGATTTCTGCTTCTAGCCAAGATTATTTGTCTTGGTCGGGCCTGATTGCTTCGACAGCGAGCTCATCGTCATAGTTCTTGATCACGTTCAAAAATCCTTCTCCCCAGTCATCCACCCATTCGTCAGTTTCTTCGAGATGTTCTTTGAGATCGTCTGATGATTTGAACATATTTGGCTGCGCAGTGACCAAGCTTTCGAGACCTTTGAGAGAGAGAATGTAGCCAACCGGAAATCCCGAATAGACCTCGTCTTCCTCGTGGATGTTTCGTAACCAAGCCTTCAGACGCTTCCTCAGCTCAGGCCGCTGAGCTTCAGGTCTTTCTTCACGCACTTCATTATCTGGTCCAGAGAGTGGCACGTCTTTTGCCAGCTCGGATTTGAAGAAGTTGCGCAGTATCTCTTCGAAATTTGTTGTATGCTCGGGCGAATCGCAGCAGATCGCACCCGAATGCCCAAGAGCTGAATTTTGATTAGCAATTCCGCAGATTTTTGATTGAAAAATAGGTACCTAACGCCGAGAAATCGTGGTTGAACCTCGAAAGAAAACGGCGTTTACAATCTTTCGTGCGGCAGAAATCAAGTATTGGCATATCTTCTCCCTGACGTTCTCGTTCTATTAATCGTTGCAGGGATACGGGCATCTTGTTTGATCCAAAGTTAGTCAATGCGGCACCGGGGTCTCGTTCCTCGTAAATCCAAGGTTCTGCCATAACGATTGCGAAGCCCGGGGTCTTGCCATCGCGCCTGCAATGATCAACCAATTGTTCCAGGTCAAGTAGCGTTTGCGGTACGCCATACGACAGCACAAATGCTATATTTCGAACATTGATCCTCTTCACAAGTAATCAGTAACTCGGCGTCAAGACACAAAATCTAACGACTTACATGAGCAGCGTCACGAGTTGCCACTAGAATTCGAACCTTTCCGTTTGGATTTGCGAATTCGTTAACAGTTTGTGACACGTATTCCCTTGACATTGATAGATGAAGGTGTCGAATGGGCCTGAGTGATGAAAGCGTCTCAGGTAGGGAATCGTTGAGGTAGGTGGCCATTCCGACAGTGTTGAATAAATCCTCGGTGAAGATGATACCCTTTGGTATCTCCTCTAGCGTTGCAGAGGGCCCGAGTTCTCCTGGGATTACGAACCTGACGTCGGCGAAGTCTTTGAAGGATCCGATCATCTTAATTACACCGTATGTCAAATGTGAATAGTTTGTCGATGGCCTAATGATGTCCGTGTTGGATTCTTTCATAAGGTCCGTCATGACCTCTTGAACGACCTCGGCAGCCATGGATGCAGAAAAGGCTGCCAAGCTGACTAGGGGTCCGAGACTTTTGCGGAGGTCGCTGAGCTTCCCGTTGCCTTGTAGATACGACGGTTCTGACGTGCTCGCTTCACGGCCAACTTTGATTATATGATACTCGTCAACATTCAAGTGTTTGACGAAGCGAGTAAAAGTTCTCTCGCGCAAGAGTCTTCCGAGGTCTGTAATCATTCCTGGAACGATGGACAGCTGCTCGGGACTTGCAATGATATGCTTGAATTTTCCAGAGCAGAGATCCTTTCATAAGATTTAAAATCAAGTCTCTTGAATATTTTCGTGAATGCTCACCTCGCTGAGTTCATACGTGAACGTAGTGGTTTTGTCGATTGCAATAGAGAGTATTCCATACTCATTCAGTTCCTTAGCCTAGTCCACAGTAATCGCAGAGGGTACAGACATAATCATATCACGCACCTGCTCTTTGTGAAGCTCTACGAAAGGAGACACCGTAATTACGACGTGGTCGGGATAGAGTAGTTGCGGAAGAATCATAGCCAGAGTTTTCCCCTCACCCGCCGCAGCCCCGACAACACAGTCCCGGCGAGATAGAACGCTGAGCATGACTTTGAGTTGAAAAGTTTCTGGTGCCATCGTTCCGCGTTTGGCGACGTCGAGGGCGACGAAAGATGACGCGACGAGGTGAAGTTGCTTTGTTGTGAGAGGTTCAAGAAAGCTTTGAGGCAGATTCTCGAGGGCATTTCTGCTGTACTCAGATAGAGTGAGATGCATCTGTAAGAGTTCGTCCATAGCGCTTTAGTCTTTTGCTGGTCGACGCGATGGTAAAAATGGAGAGTTGCGGAGCGTCGACGCGTCGACGCGAACGATGAGCAGCGCTCGGCAAAGACCGACAAAGTTCACATCTGGTCCGGGGACTGCCGGGCTTTTGTTTTTTTCTGGTTCGAGGAGGCAAGCCGATCTTCAAGACCTCGCGCGAAAATTCCAAAGATTTATTCACTTCAAGTAGTGCGAGTCCAAATGCTAGAAAAGAGGTTCTCTGGGATAGTTCTCATGCATTTTACTGTAAATGTGGAGTATTGCATGAGTATTGCATGTATCTGACATAGCATCCAACGGCGAGATCTCGCACAGCTTCGTTACCACAAAGCCTAAAGTCTATTAGAGATAAGGAAAGCGACATATATATTGCTTTGCTGATCTATCTAAGCTCTATCTATGGGAAGAGGTACATCTCCTGTATTACGTACTTGCATCGGTGAGTCGAACGTCGACCAACTCTTGTACAAACCTCCCCTCCCGTCATCTTTTATTAGATTAATTTGCTTTCGCGAGGTCGAAACGTGACGTTGAGCGGAATCATTGGACGCATCACGAAGTGCTCGCGGAAGGAGCTCAAGAATTCATCTTTGTTGAAGCCCTCCACGGTTTGCACGTCGTATCGCGTCAAGACGAGGCATACGAGCATCTTCATTTCCTGACGCGCAAGGTTCTTTGCGACGCACATTCCCGGGCCATGCGAGAATGGAATCAACGCGGCGGCATTGAGAACGAAGGACGGGTCCTCTTTCAATGAACCCGAGTTGGTTTTCTGGAGCCAGCGGTCGGGCCAGAATTCCTCAGCGCGCGGAGAGAAGTTTTTGGGATCTCGCTGTAAGACATACGGCGGCACGTAGATTTCTGTGCCCTCTGGAACGAACCTGCAAAATGCGCAACCCAGGTTACTATAGATATCAAGTTGTAAAATATTGAATTCCACATACCGACCGCAGATAACTCGCCCTCCAGTGCCTTCGACAACTCTTCGCCTTCCGCCAGTAGGTACAGGCGGCAAGAGTCGTAGAGTCTCAGTGCTACAGCCGAAATATGAGTATAGGGTGGAGGGTTTAAAAGGGAACGATGCGCTTACATGCAAGCATCCAAATAAACCAGGTCGTCATACTTGGACGTATCCAAGAGATTGCCGCCCTCAGCAAAAACCTTTTCGATCTCATTCCTCACGCGGCTATACTGGACGGGGTCGGTCAAAAGGAAGTAGAAAAATGCAGCTAAGACTCGGGCGCTCGTGTCAGCGCCTGCGATGATTGCGAGCGTTCCGTCAGAGATGACGCTCCCTTTGCTTGGCGGCTGTTTTTCCAGGCCAGCTTCGTCGATCTACACGATGTTTGTTAGTTGCGATACATTGAAGCATGTATGAGGATGCGTGAATTCGTAACATACAAGGTGATACCACAGGTCCTTTTTCATCGATCCCTTCTTCACGCGTTCTGCGGCGAATTCGGCACCAAATGAACGCAACTTGACAAATCGCTTAGCGACGATAGGGATGCGGCTCAGAGGCTTCGCGATCCAGGGAATGTGACATAAGAACGACGTGGCGCTTGAAGGAATGTGCGTCACAACGCTGAATAGTCATGAAGGCGAAGAAATCTTTACTTACACGAAATAACCCTCAATCAAACCCCATAAGCCGTCCTTGTCTGCTCCGTCGCGGAGCATTTCGAAACCACCACCAAATCTGAGAGGGAAGTATCCGATCAGCTTACGAACTTCGCCGCCGTAAGAAATACTCCTCACATCATGTCACCCATGCAGTCGAATCTGTTTCGAGAGAACTGATAAATCATCAAAAATATCAAATAACCCGGAGCTGTGCTTACGAGAAGTAACCGAACCAGGGGACCAAATTAATGGGCCCGGGGACTTCAGCAACACGATCGAGGAACAGGTTGGCCCGATACGCCATCATGTCGGTGTATTCATGAAGCGCCTCCGGACCCATGCCACGCTTCCACAAACGCTTCCTGTTCGAATGTTCCTCGCCTTTCAAAACGACGAGGTTCGAAGGCGCGTTCGGGTCGGAATGGACCTCATAGACTGCGGTAAAGAATCAATAACGTAGTCCAATTCTCATGTAAAATCGAAGAACGTACATCTACCCCTGGGTAAGCCTCCCGATCCGAGAACAGCCGGGATTGCCTTTGGATCAGAAATAGACAGGTCGTTGGGCCCTTGTCATATTATTAATAAACAATTGCTTGTCGATAAGATCGAACCGCGGAACAACTCACCGACTCGAACAAACGGTCCGTACTTCTCATGGAGCTCCTGGTAAATAGTGAACTGCCGTCCCGTATGTGCTACCCACATAGACCATAATTTGGAAAACCGAGCAAGTCGCGGACCAGGGAATGCATACATAGGGTGCAACGGAGAGAGTCGATATGCAACGACCGAAACGCTGAGTATGCCGTAGAAAAGTGTGTAGCTGGTGACGACCGGGTGGAGCGCTTGCCACGTCGGAGCAAAACCAAGGTAATCACAGAGTGCAAGAGAGACGCTCGGCATTGAAGCCAGTATCAGAAGTGGAAGCCATGGGGAAGTGATGAGCAGGCGATTCAACACGACTTGGGTAATCTAAGACTCGGTCAGTCAAGTCAAGTCAACGTTTGACCGCATCGAAGCGGCGAACATACCAAGGCGGCTACACCCGTCACAGCGACGAACTCACTGTTCTTGGGGACGTTTGCGAGAACGAAGTCCATCTTCCAGAAGAGCAGTCACTCGGAAATGAACTTCGGGATGGTGAGGATGGGATACGGAATGATCTTCTCATCTGAAATTTCCGTCCCAGGTTATATACGAAATCACAATGAAACGCATACATACCGTATGTGAATTGCAAAGTTGCCCAAGCACGCGACGAGCTCCAGAGACGTCCCATATGCTGAGTCAAATTCCATGATTGACCGCCGACGAGTTTCGGACAGTTTGAATTCTGGCCTCTTACAGATGAACGGCGCTGAACTCAGTACCTGGGTTGGCGCAGGGGATGGCCTTTGCGAGAATGATTCCGATATCTACGCAGATCCGCACGGTAAGGGAATGACCCCGACATATTGGATTAAGTTAAGCAACCTACCTCTCCACAACCAGGCTAGTAGACGTGCGTGAGCGCAATCTACATCGGACGCTGGAATGGAGACCGTCCATCTTAGAGTTTGAATCGCCTTCCTCGGGCAGGGCGCTTCAAGTTTTGTCATCGTTCGTGAATTACTTGGTGGACCTGTTTGCTTCCGTAAATATCGATAACTTCGGAGGTTAAGCACGTTAGATTGGGCTATCATCGTTTCGTCTCGTCTAATTCCATCGTGCACGGCGAGGTGAGAAAATCATCGGGACGATGGGCTCTGGGAGCAGGAAACTCGCGAATGACTATTGCCGTGCCTTCTCCGGTCACTGTGATCGATGGATGATCTGCGCACGTAGCAGCGCGGTGTTCGGACGGGTCAATCACCACCCTTCAGCTAGATCGTATTCAGTTACGTTCGCCCAACGACCAGGCAAGACCTTGTCGCCACTTTCAAAGTAGTGTCGTTTTCTGAGTCTCTTACTAAAAGGTTCGGTCGGATTACTCACAAAATATATCTCTGTTTGGTTGCAACTCGACGACACTTGCAAGAGCCAGCGAGCACCCGGTAACCAATTTCGGCGACGAAGCCGAAACGAAAAGTTTAAGTTCTACATTTGTTGTTCGCCGACCTGCCGGTACGGAAGACGAGGCTGAGAATGGCGTGAACCGACAAATTTGCAACAGAGAAAATCCACTACTAACATTGGGAAAATTTGAATGAGTTCGTCACGTTCAGGATTCCAATCGACCCGTCCTGAAATTTGTATAACGCATGTTGGTATTGTCGGTGCTGTTGGTACTATAAGTGAAAAACAACGTAAAAGGCACGTTCGAAAAGCTTCCGCACCGTCAAAGGTGTGATATCTTGACACAACGCAGCATCGAGTATCAAAGTCGCGTTCGTCTCGGACACTGAAGGTAAAGGTGTGAGTCCGACAGGTGAGAAGCATTGAAGCTAAGTATACCCGCTACCTTGTACAATTCGTTCTGAAGTCCGCCGCTGTCTTTGGTGGGTAGGTTGGATGAGATTAATATTTGATGAATGGGTTTTGAGAAAAGACCTAATCTTCACATAATCCACGAAAGCTGGTAGATAATTCATTCATAGAGATCCGAAACAAGATGGCGGAGATTCCATTCTTCGTAGAAGTTGTGGATCAGTGCTTCTTCCGCGCAGGTATGTCAGGATGTCACTCGAGACTTGCTATCTGTTGATGATGACTGAAGGCGAGCTTGTGTCCTTATCTTCGATAAACTTGTTGGAAGTTGAATTAACCAGTTAACGCCTAAAAGTGCCGTGCGCTCGTACCGCAGTCGCCACCTAGTGGCGTCATCTGATAATAGTTTCAACGTGGTAGTCAAGCGCCAGAGAGTTGAAGATTGACCATGATTATTGTCTCATTGAAGGAGTCCAAGTGCTCATACGGCAAGACAAGGAGTTCCCTTGATGCCAACCTTACCGCTCACTCCATAACTCGTGGATATCGTGTCATATTGAAGACACTGCGGCGCTCGAATATGTTGAGTAACTGGGGAACGGCGGCGACGGATGCTACGTGTAAACGACCCTTCTGAGAGTAGATCACTTCGGATTAGGCCGAGACGGAGCATTGACATCAGGGTTGCATTCACTGGTAAAATTTAATAGCCATTCAGGACATGGAATAGCTTGAAAGCGGATGAAGAAGCAGAGGCGACGTACGAGCAGGGTTCTGTGAACACTTGCAGTGACTGTTTCGACGACGACGACGAACACGCTAACTGTCACGAACGCCTCTATCATGACGCGTGATGTGATTCCAAAAAACCGCAGAGTGCTTGCTCCAAAATATCTACTCTATCTCCCAAAGCCTTCATCGGAAGTTTTCGCTCTTCGAGTTGCTGTTTTAGAAGATCTTCGTCTTCAAGTTCGAATCAGATGATGTTCATAGCAAAGTAAAGGCGTGCCCGTAAACGTCTTGCCTTGACTGATTGTAGATTCGTTTCGAGCCTCGAGGTGTTTTCCATCGTAGTCGTCGTCCGAGCATTCTTGACTGCGACGCAGAGAGTGGAAGAACAGACAGAAAATTTGTTCGAGGCTCGTCAGATTTCGGCGACGCGAAGCCGGCCCTAAAGTCGTGCGGACAAAATACGGTCGTCGCCGACTACTTGGCTTGCACTCGAACCGCCACCTTGCACTCACCAAGATGATCCCAACTACGAGCAACGTTGCAACTAGAAATGCCAACAGCCGAAGCAGCCCGCATACTTTGGAGATATGATAAATGAAAAGCAAGGACAGTATCCGAGTCGGAGCGACTTCACCGCCGAGTGAGCTCATACCCTCGACGAGCGCGGAAGGCTGAATGCAAAACCGACAGGGAGGTAACAGCCAGCATTCCTCTGTTTGGAGAAACGGCATACATGCACGGCGTACTTCTGCGATACATCAATACGTTATCAGTTATGAGGTCTTCTAGTGATTGTGGGCGTCCCTCGTTGTCAATCTTGACCATCATCATTCCAGTCGCATCGAACTTGGAGCAATGACAACTCAATCCTGGAGGACCGTGGGCCGAATGCGCAGCTGTTTGTCAGTATTCCGGAAACGCCTCTCTGGAGAAACCATTCATAGCGCTCGCCGGTGAATTAAATTGTCAACAACGATACAGCCTCAACTGACGTCTCTTAGGATTTTCAGTCCAGCAATAGATTGCCCTTTACGATCAGATTCGCCTCACAGTAAGCATCGATGATTCATGTCCAATATCTATTCGAGCAACCGCCAACTTTCAAGATGCCGGTATCGTGGGCGTCAATTGACCAGCGAATAGCAACCAGGATCGTTACTCACCTTGGGGGCCAAAACATTCGTTTTCCTCGTGCTGCAGGACAAACTCTGATAGGTCCCGCCCTTGGCCTTTGATCTCCCACCGAGGTACAGTGGTATGTGTATGTCTTTTCATTATGCGAGTTATTTGAGGTTAACGCGAAATTCATATGTGAATAGGACATCCTTGACCGTTCCGCGTTAGTTTTCTTTCCCCGAAACGCCACCCATGTACCTTGGCAAAGGACGTGTTGATCTCCAAAGCCGGCTCTTTCCATGTACGTATACGTCCCTTATCATCGGAAACCTGCTTAGACGTTGACCACCGTAGTATCTCTTCGCGAGGTCGCATGTTTCACGCCGCACCTCTCCAAAATGAAATACCGATCAATTTGTAGCAGCGTCTATAAAGCACCCATAGCTCTTCCGTTTGTCCATTGTCGTTCTTAGACACACTCTCAAAATGTCTTCTATCCTTCGCCTCCCCCAGAAGCTTCTCTACCACCTCTACACATCGTTTCTCTTCACAAAATCTGACATTAAGACTACGGTCATCCCGGTTGTAAGTTTCATTACTATTCGTTTCCATTTTCTCCGACCTCACGCCACTCTGTAGTCCGTGCTCGCCTGCGCCTCCGCGCCGTTGACGAACATTGCTCACTTGCCTCATGTCGTCTTCTGGGTGTGGTTCCACGTCCTCCAGTTCGACGTCTCCAACCAGACGCTCGACCCGGAGGAGGACGAGAACAACAAGCGCGACCGACCTCTGCCTGCCAAGCGCATATCCCTCCGCGACGCCCTCATCCTTCGCTGGCTACTTGTGCCAGCGTGCTGGGCAATGTCGTATTGGTATAGCAAGGAGGTCATGTACGCCAGCATTGGACTTACATTCCTGACGGTTGTCTACGACGAACTTGGCGCGCACGCTGGTCACTACATCGTTCGTAATCTCGTAAACGCTCTGGGCTTCGTCACCTTCGAAGTTGGAGCATCCCTGATCGCTGGTGAGTACGACCCCTCAGAAATAATATTATATTTCTTTGTCGTTACATATCTTGATGTCTCCGGGTTTTTGAATGCTTTCCGGGATCGTAAACTGACCGCGGTCCATTTTTAACTCAGGAAATGACATACATTACTTGGACAGCACCGCCCGTCTTTCAATCCTGTGCAGCGCCGGCATATTCTTCACCACGATCCAGTCCCAGGACTTCAAGGACGTGGAAGGGGACACTATGATCGGACGGAAGACCATCCCGATCGTTCATCCGACTCTTGCGGCTCCGACGCTCGCGTTGGCGCTGATGACTTGGGCTGTTGGACTCGCCTATCTCTGGCACACGAACTTCTTGGTCACCGCCGCCTCCAACATCCTCTCGCTGTGGGTCGGTGTTTGTTACATGACGTCCTCGACCGTGAAGGAGTATCAGAGGTCGTTCTATCTGTACAACGTGGGTGATCCGACTTCTTTCTCCTGAATATATGCTGAGCTGTCATTTGGCTCGATAGGTCTGGCTGACGACAATGCATGGGTTGCCATTGACTTGGAGGTTGGCAAGTGGTGCACTTGCTTGAACGGTGCAGGGGCACAATTTTGCCGCAGCTTGAAGACTGAAACGCCGAAAAGGGCGTATGAAATTGCGGCCGTAATCATTCCAGATACTCTGCAAGACTGTAATGAATCTAGATATGTTTTCCTCATTTTTCTTTCTCGTGTACGGATGTGAGCGGTAGACTGAATACTTGCAATTAATCCTAATGCTGTAATCCGTAACTTCAACAGATGATGTATTCACTCCTCAATCAGAGCGGACTTTTGATACGGGCTGCGACGGGGTAGATGTAGATGACCTTCGAGTCCATGTACTGATCATGACCCGAAGGGAGCCCGCTTATGTACAATCGAATTTACACAATTTGTGTCTTGAATCCAATCCAGTTCAAAGACCACGGCATGTCACGGCTCAGTAATATTGAATATGCGGGATTTAAATCAAAGGGACGATGGAGAAGATGGAAACCTCGTGCTGCGAGTGATACTATCTATCAATCAGTTTTAATATCACAGAATCTCGAGGGGAAAGGACACAAGGGAGCGACATTTGCAGTAGGATCCAAAATCAAGTTTCGCCACTCAGGCTCAGTTTGACGCTCATGGTTGATCTAAATAGCATGTAAGAATCGACGCCGACTTGATTTATTTGCCGCAACCGTTTATACACGAATCCCCCGTAACGGAGTTAATTTTCGCGAAACGCTCAGTAAATCCGAGCGTCTAAGTGGTTGATCATATTCGGATTTGTTTTGTGCCGGTGGCGATGCAAAACGTGTTCCAATTTTTTCGCCTTCCACTCGTCGACGCGTCGCGGTCGATAGGTGTACAGCTACAACGTCGAATCATCTCCTGCAACTTCATAGCAAGGTACGTTTAATCTCTATAAACCTAGCTACGCGCGTAAATACGTGTCTTTGAAGTAGGTCATTCTTTTAGGCTCGAACTTCGACCGTGACGCGTCTTCAAAATGACAGTCCGGCGACCACGAACGACTCGGAAGGTGGACGTCCCTCCTAAAGTTCTCGACCTCATCTTTGAATTTCGTGATCGCATGGTCAAGAGATTTCAGTACCCTCCTGAGCGTCGCCTTCATCCGCTTCTCTTCGTCTGTAAGGCATGGCACGAGGTTGCGGAACGGAGGATTTACGCGTCGGTCAGTCTGGGGGACAATATCACTGTAGTGGACGAGGATGGGGATGAGGACGAAGTCGACGGCGAAGTTGTCTGTGAGATGTTCTACGAAACAGTGCGTGCCAATCCTCGGCTGGCTTCTCTCGTCCGCGAACTGCGTTTGGGCACCATGTACCACGCTCGTGAGGAAACGGAGCATCACATTGCGTTGCTGAAGATATGCAAGAACGTCGAACACGTCAAGATCTCGGGCTACAACGGATACGTCCTGGATGAGCTGAAAGCTGTGCTTGGCGCGAAGGAGAACCTGGTTTCGTTGACGATTTCACGGTACGGCCTGTCGGATAGGGAGGGAAGCTGTTTCTTCAGCACTTCGGACTTCTTCCACTACATCCTCAAATGGCCAAAGCTGGAGAAGATCTACCTGCACAATCGCACGTTGGGATCTTATTTCGACGACGATGCCGCACTTCCAACACCCTCATCCGTTGCAGGCCGCAATCCGGCACTGAGGGAAGTCACCGTTCGTGATAACATTCTCACCCCAGAACATTTGGCACTCTTATCGAAGATGGCTCCTCAAATACGACGTCTCGAAATATACATTCATGGATCATCCATTCCAGCCCTTCAGTCCAGCCTGCAGACTTGGTCATCCACGTTGGCTCACCTGGACCTCCACGTCGACGGAGAAATCAAGGACTCGCTCGCACCCGTATGTTCCGGCTTGACAGAGCTGCGCTATCTCAAAGTCGATTCTGTCGTCATTCCTCCCTCCGAATTCGTCCATTTCAATCGGCTGGAGGCTTTAATGTATTTCACAACATCCAAAGATGCAGAGGAGCTCGCGCAAATTATCGAGAAGAAGGGCTCGTTGCAGTCTTTGCGCAAAGCAACTTGCGATCATACGAAGGTGAAGCTACCCTCGGAAACAGTCCAAAAGCTTAGAGAAGTGTGCGAGACGCGGGGGATCAAGTTTTGCAAATCCTTTTGCGAGGAGGAGCTGAGTAGATACTGTGCCGACAGGGGCGAAGAGTATGATGGTGACTACTAGCACGTCGCATCCACAACCAGAGGAGGGTCGATTGTGATGGTTACAAGGACCGGGAAGGTGAGGGTAAGAATTATAGGCCAGGTGGTGGCTGGCTCTTCAGGGGGATGTCGTTTGTGCTAAACTTTTATCGCGTCGTCTCAATAGACAGGATACAGAAACTATGTTCCACCGCTTCAAGCTACAAAAGCCTCATTTTTATTCCCCATTTCTCGATCGATGCAGAGTAAATCATGTAACTAAAATAATACATTCCTTGCTAATTCAATATAGTAGTGTTAATTCGCAGTTTACACTGCGGAACTCTTCGTTTCTAAGAGACGGATGAACGGGAAATTTGTGCTGCAGGTAACCCAATCTTCCATGACCTGACAACATTCCGGGCCTCTGATTGGCCGATCAAAGCCGGACTTGAGCTGTACTGGTGGCGGTGATGGATCGTGCTCACCCACGTGGCAATTTTTTCTCCATCCTCTTCAACCGCCGGCGACTCGTCGAAGGACAGTGTCCTTGCATTCGAGTTGACATAATTTGCGAAAGGTATGGACTGTCTACTGAAAGTAATTGAGGCATAAATACTGAAATGCGCGTTGGAAGCAGGCTTTATTCGTTTGGGCACGTGGTCGACGCGTCTTCAAAATGCCTGGCCGGACGAGTTCGAAAAGGGTGGACGTTCCTCCGCAAGTACTCGACCACATCTTCAGACATCGCGAACGCGTTTTCTTCAAGCACCGGTACTCTCCTGAATCGCGTCTTTACCCGCTGCTTTTCGTTTGCAAAGAATGGCATGACATCGCCGAACGGAGGCTCTACGCGTCGGTCAGCTTGGGGGACGAGAAAACTGTAGTGGACGAGGATGGGGAAGAATATGAAATCGATGGTGAAGAAGTCTGTGAGATGTTCTATGAGACAGTGCGTAAAAATCCTCGGCTGGCATCTCTGGTTCGCGAATTGCGTCTGGGTACTTTGAACCACGCGCGGAAGGAGACGGAGCACCATATCGCGCTTCTGAAGATATGCAAAAACGTCGAACACGTCGAGTTCTCGGGATATAATGGCTACCTTCTGGAGGAGCTGAAGGCCGTGCTCGGTGCGAAGGAAAACTTGGTTTCGTTGATGCTTTCGCGATATGGACTGGCGGACAAGGAGGGCGATTGTTTCTTCAGCACATCGGACTTGTTCCTCTACATGCTCAAGTGGCCCCACCTTGAAAGGATCTACCTGCACAATCATACGCTAGCCTATTATGACGATGACGACGGCGCTCTTCCCGCACCCACGTCCGTCGCAGGCCGCAATCCGGCTCTGAAGGAGGTCACCGTTCGTGAGGACAGTCTCACACCAGAATATTTGGAGCTCTTATCAAAGATGGCACCCGGGATACGACATCTCGAAATACACATCCATGCATCTTCCATCCTAGCTCTTCAGTCCAGCCTGCAGACATGGTCGCCCACGTTGGCTCACCTGAATCTCACCGTCCGAGGAGAACCAAAGAACTCTCTCGCACCCGTATGTTCTGGCCTGACGGAGCTACGCTACCTAAACGTAGAATCTGGCGTCATCCCTCCATCTGAATTCGTCCACTTCAAGTCTTTGGAGGCACTGATGTACTTCGCAACCTCCAAAGACGCAGAGGAATTAGCACGAGTGATACAAAAGAAGGGCTCATTACCATCCTTGCGAAAAGTAACCTGCGATCACACGAAGGGGAAGCTGTCCTCGGAATCCGTCAAGAAACTTAGGGAGGTGTGCAAGGCACGTAAAATCGAATTCTGCGACTCTTTCCTCACCGAAGAGGAGAGTAGCTATTACGGCGATAGCGACAAGGAGGATCGCTATGCGTATGCAGCCTACGCTAGACCCACTTCCGAGGAAGACGAAGAAGACTTTGTTAGTGATGAATATGACGAGGACGAGGACGAGGAGGATGAAGACGAAGAGGAAGAGGAAGATAGTTCAGAAGATGACTGATCAATGCAAAGGTACGCCGTCATTCTAGAATCCGCCTTCATGGCTTCTCACGTCGCCTCAGTAGTCTGGAAGATGCATAGAAAACATGTTTACAAAACCAACTGACTGATACTTCAACTTAACCCAACGTTCCCTGACCGATGCAGAGCAACTATCATTATTCCTACAATATTATGGTAGAAACGTTAGTGATTTGATATTTCATCTGCGAAAACGTACCTACATGAAAAAATAGTAGCCTTCTTTTTTACGACCAAATAATGTAAACTCATTAGCTGAGTCTCAGATCCTGTTGGTACTTAGAGACTGTCCAAAGTAGACGCATGTAATACACTACAGTTAGTAGTACTAGTATCATGATGATAAAATGGGTAATAGTCTGCATACAAAATCAACGCGAAGCATACACGAGAAGACGGTGCTCCGAAACATATGCGAGGCACGGAAAATATATTTTGTAAGTTTTGACTCTTCAAAATGAGAGCAAAAACTTAGACGGATTTTCAGAGCGGTAGATGATGTCGGCGACAACGAATACGTTTTGGATTCGTCTGATCGAGTGAGTGTGTATGTAGTCCGATTAAAAATGTCCAACTTCCACAACTCACCCTAACAAAAATTAGCAGAACAGAAGGAAGCACCTGCTTTACAGTACTATAGATACATGTAGAGACTTTTCTTCATCCTACAGTGACATACACCATTCTTCCCCGACACGTACAGTTTGTCTTCAGTAGTCGGGTGATGTCGAGGTCGTAATTCTCCCAACTTGATGACCGTAGTGTTTTCCTCTACGTAATTTTCAGCCAGCAGAACGAGCAACATTGTCTCCAAAATTACATAGATGAACCCAGCAGTCAACCGTTTGTGAATACCAACACTTCCCAATCAAGCAGCAATTACTGTCGCGTCTTTAGCGAAACGCGCAGCTCCCCGACCTGAACAATGAATTTATCTTCAAGCTTTTCCTCGTACGTCCTAGGATCATAGCCTTGCGCGAACTCGATATCGAATCGCTGCACCATGACCGCGACGACCGTGCGCATCTCCGCGAGCGCAAGGTTCTTCCCTGCGCAGTTTGCAGGGCCCATAGAAAATGGCATGAACGCATTCGTGTTCGTCCGCCATTCGGCTTTGCCGCCGTGTTTGGTGAGCCAACGGTCTGGACGGAACTGGTCGGGATAAGGCCAGAAGTTGGCTGGGTCGCGGTGGATCGTGTAGATTGGTGCGATGACCGCAGTGCCTTCGGCGATGAACCTCTGTCCGAGCCAATGCCCACCACTGCCCTTCGCTGGTGCGCGCTGGGTGTACGTTGGTAGAGCGGGTTGAAGTCGAAGAGTCTCGTTTCTAGCAGAGCATCATAACTAAATGCACGTCCGAAGAGAATATATTGAACCCTCACATTACAGCATTCAGGAACTCCATCCCGGCCAACCTGCTTGCGTCGACTGCGTCTCCTTCTCCTCTTGGAAATACGCGATCGACCTCTTCTCTCAAGCGGGAGAGTTCCCGAGGGTGCGTAAGAAGGTAGTAGAATACACCACTCAGCGCATTTGCGGACGTGTCAGCACCAGCGATGATAGCCAGCTCGCCGTTCGAAAGGATGGATTCGACGTTAGGAGTCTCTAGTTGCGCTCCATCTTCATTTGTCTGTCGATCGAAGTAATTAAAGCAAATTAGACAGATGACACGGTGAGACGTACGAGATGGTAATATAGATCCTTCGTGGACGAACCCATCTCCTTTCGTCTTCTTGCACAGGCAATGGTGAATTCCCGAAACTTGCTTACGCTGCCAGTAATTGAAGGAAACTTGAGCAGAAGACGTGTCGCCCAAGGGATGTGCATAAGAGGCGCTAAGTTTCTAGTTATGAGCCATAAGTGAAAAGAGCCATATTAAAAGATAATACACATACTTGACGCGTGCTTCCATGCGTTTCCAGATTCCCTCTTTATCTGCATCGTTCATAAGCTCGAATCCACCTCCGAACCTACAGAATCGCATATGTTATTGATATCCATCTTGCATTTATGACTTGTGAGCGTACGCCATATCACCCATGAAATCAAACCTTCGAATGCAAAATTTAGAACCCAATATTCAAAGAGCCGAGGAGGATTGACTTACGAAAAGTATCCAAACCATTGCGTTATATCCACGCCGACTTTGGAGTTGCAGAATGTATTCTCGAGCGTATCTGCAAGCTGCCGAACACGCTTCGCGACGATGGGTTCGTAGTCTTTGACTGCGGAAGTGCTGAAAGCACGGTTCCAGGGCTTGCGCTGCCGGCTATGCTCGTGGAAATCACGCAACGCGACTAGCATACGAGCTTTGTCCGGATTACCGCGAGCATCCCAGACTGAGTTCGAAGTAGGAAAATCAGCGAAGTCAAAGAAACTGTGATGAAGAACGCACTTGGTCCCTTCGGCATCCCGGATGGCCCGAAAATGTCTTGCATTGCGTCCATATCTACGCAAGATATTTCATTCGGACCTTTGTGGATGTCAATCCAAATTCCATCAAAGAAGTGCAGCCAAAGACACTCACCGATCCGAACATATGGCCCATAACGATCGTGTAGTGACTTGATGTATTCGTTCATTTTACTCCCCGCCGTGATATGCATCATCCAGAATTTCGAGAGCCTCGCGACGAGGGGCCCAGGGTATCGGTAAAGAGGATGCATCGGAGAGAGCCTGTACGCAGCTATTGACGTCAAGAGTGCACCATAGAACACCCAAAATGAGATTAAAATGGATAGCGAGACGGAAGGAACAGATTGATGATAGAATATGGCAGAGTAGATTGGAGGGAGGACTAAGAGCAGCGCAGTCGGAGTGTAACTTGAAGGCTGGACTTCATAGCGACTGTAGATCGCATGGACAACCTATACACGAAGTTAGAAGACGAAATGATGGCATTGCTGCTTAGAACTCACCAGAGCGCATGTTGTTGAGAAAAGCAAAGACTCTTTGAACGTAAGATGCGGCACAAACAGCCCAAACAGCATATCGAAGCCAGGAATGCCTCTAAGTACGTGAGCGAGTCTCGAAAGGGGCCTCCTCAGTGGGTCTAAAATGCCGTGCGTCTGAGGTTCTAATAGACGAGGCGATTCTGGAGACCACTCGGGGATCATGACTGCTTTCCAGTACGACTGTGCGTAATTCAAACCGCGTGGAGGGCCTTTGAGCGTGTATTTGAGGGTATGCCTGGGTCATCTAGTAAAATTAGTACCATGAGAACGACACGACGTATAACTTAAACATGGTCGTACGTGATAACCCAACCGTGGCCGTTGTCGATTCCTCGGAGGCTCATTATAAGCGAGATTGCTGCCAATTTTGAGCGATTTCAATCAGAATGCAGGCCTAAGAGAATCTAAAGAGACGTCATTTCCAATAAATTCATTTGAAAGTGGTCAAGAGGTGCTCGTGGTCGTCCAAAGTACAAACTGCGAGGGCGTGAACGTGGTTCGTAGACACGTCGTGGTCGCGACACAGCGCGTGCCCACAGCGGCGCTCGTCACTTCAAAACTCGCGACGATCTCAAATGGAGAAATAAAAGAGCCAACTTTATTACACTGTTGACGGAGCTCATGAATTCGAGCAAGAGTCGAGCTGGAGGTGCGTTTTGTATGTATCATTTACTTCAACTCAGGTACCGACTATTTGCTCATTCACTGGCACGAAAAACTTGAATCCCGATCTGCAGAGGTATCAGATACATAGCCCTCAATCTTTTTCGTTTCTAATTGCTATCTCGAGCATAAAATACAACGTTGAGGGGCTTCGTAGGTCGCATCACGAAATAATCGCGTAAAGAATGCATCCATTCCTCCTTATCAAACCCTCCAGCAAACTGCACATCGTACCTCCTCAGCAGGCGGGACACAAGCATCTTCATCTCTAGACGGGCAAGGTTCTTCGCAACGCACATCCCTGGGCCATGCGAGAAGGCGACGAAGGCCGCTGCGTTGTGTACGAAAGTCGGATCCGTTTTGGATGTTGGTGATGTTGATTGGAGCCACCGATCGGGCCAGAACTCATCGGTGAAAGGAGAGAAATTCTTGGGGTCGCGTTGGAGCACGTATGGCGGAATGTAGATTTCAGTACCCTCCGGGACAAATCTATGCGAAGTGTCAAGCTGAATTGAAGTGCATGGGCAGAGTGCAATAGCAACTTACCGATCACAAATGACTCTTCCGCCCATTCCTTCAAACACTCTACGCCTTCCTCCAGTAGGTACAGGAGGTAGCAAACGCAACGTCTCCATGCTTCGAAAGAAGAAGAAAATTAGTGTACAAGTTTATACATGTATCGTCAACTGCGACACTTACATGCAAGCATCCAAGAAAACCAAGTCCTCGTATTTAGACGTACTCAGCATCACGTCACCATCTGGGAACACCGAGTCGATTTCCTGCCTCACGCGATCGTATAGGACACGATCAGACAAGAGGAAATAGAAGAAAGCTGCCAATACACGAGCGCTTGTGTCGGCGCCTGTGATGATAGCCAATGTGCCGTCCGAAATTACGCTGTCTTCTGCGGGCTTCACCTTCTCAAGGCCTGCTTCGTCAATCTACGAGACAAATACGATCAGAAACATGGTACAACGGCGACGATTGAAGGAGGACTCACGAGATGATACCACAAATCCTTTTTCATCGAACCCTTCTTGACACGCGTGGCAGCGAAAGACGCGCCAAATGAACGAAGCTTGACAAACCGCCGAGCTACGATTGGAATGCGGGTCAAAGGCTTCGCGATCCATGGTATGTGGCAGAACAACGTGGCAGCACTATGATGAGCGTCAATGATCATAGGAGAGAGTGGAAATAAAACGATTTACTCACAAGAAGTAGCCCTCGATGAGACTCCATAGCTCGTCTTTGTCGGCACCATCACGAAGCATTTCAAAGCCGCCACCAAAGCTGAAAGAAAGGATTAAAATCACACCAAAGCTCTACGTTATTAGGAGACCCACATCATATCGCCCATGCAATCAAATCTATAAAACAAACATAAATATTTTGAGCGTAAGTAGTGAAGCACAGCAAAACTCACGAGAAATAGCCGAACCAGGAGACCAAGTCAACAGGCGCCGGAATTTCAGCGACACGATCGAGGAATAGATTGGCGCGCTCTGCAATCATACTGGAATACTCCTCGAGAGCTTCTGGACTCATTCCGCGTTTCCAAAGACGTTTCCTGTTTTGGTGCTCTTCACCTTTCAAGACGACAAGATTTTTCGGCGCATCAGGATCTGCGTGGACTTCATAGACTACAATTCTGAGTTAATAAAGCAAATAATAATCACCCGGAAAAGAGAAATACGCACAGCGACCTCTTGGTAAGCCACCCACACCAAGTACAGCAGGGATAGCATTTGGGTCAGATATTGATAGCTCGTTCGGCCCTTGAATTTAATTACAAATCTATGACAGCCTCGACTCTTGTGTATCACTCACCAATACGAACAAATGGTCCATGTTTCTCATGCAGCTCCTTATACACGACATGTTGCCGACCCGAGAATGCGATCCACATGGCCCAGAATTTGGAAATTCGCGCAAGTAAGGGGCCAGGGTATTCATACATTGGATGCAGTGGTGAAAGTCGATAGCAGGTGACCGAAGTGCTCAGGATTAAATAAAATAGCGCATAGCTGGTGATGAGTGGCGAAAGGACCGTCCATGGCGTTTCAAAGCCAAGGTAGTTGCAAATTGTTTGCGAAAGAGCTGGTGCTGCCGTCAGAATTGAAAGCGGGAGCCACGGAGACGTGATTTGCAAGCGGTTTAAAAGGACTTGGGTGACCTACGTCTCCGTCAGACTCATAAAAATACAATAAATTCGTTCTGATACACGCACCAATGCCGCCCCACCAGTCACTGCAACAAATCCGCTTTTATCAAGAGCAAAATCCATGCCTCTCGGAGACGCGTTCGCTACGCACAATCCAGGGCTTGAAGCGATTTGAAGGGTAGAATGGCGCGATCACAGCCAGGGAGTCTCGTCTACCCTACTTAACAAAGATCCCATGGTAAACTTGAATCTGAGTTACCCGTGCGAGGAACGTTATTGCCATTATCATGGATCCACTCTGGCGTACGTGGGTTCGGTCCAAACGCGATCCCCACCATGACCTCGCTAAATCATGTGCACGCCCACGAAAGATGACGGCAATTTCGTAATCTGAATCTGAGCTCTCAGGCTGTCAGTGCGCGGAAAATCATCAGTGAAGATAGTTGCGCACCTCCATGCGCTCGGACCGCCATCATAAACGCTCAGCAACCTCGAGAACAAAATGTCCGAAGAACTCAGAGCTTTTCATCATGGATACCTTCTCTCCCATCGTGTATCATGGTGCCGCTGAAGCCTACATGTCACTATGATCAGTTTCAAGCTCGTGCGCAACATGGAGTCCAACGAACACACCCAGGATCATTGTCCGAACTTCTCTTCTGATTGAGCATTTTCGACGAAGCATTGGGCGCGATGTACTGATTTGGCTGAATAGTCACCTGGGGTGATATTTTGGCTTCTCAATCAACTTCGAGAAGTCGGAAGGACAGGAAATGCCAGTGCTGGCAGAAGGAAGAGGAAGAACCGAAAAAAGAACTGCCACCGTTGACGGAGGTGTACTTTAGGGCCGGTTGCTCAACTGCCTAACCGAAGGGTCGCTGCCGAGTGGGTTAGCCAATCGCTATTCAAACCACAACACCCAGGATGCAGTAGACGGATCGTCCAGTTCGAGGTAAAGTCATATCTGGGGATGGTCACGAAATAGTAATATAACCGCGCTTACAGTTGCTTTACATGTATTGATCACCTTCGAGCTTCAATTTCGACGAAGACGTGCTCGCCCCAAATTTCGTCTATCCCTTGACAACGTTTTGCAGGCGTTGAACTTCTAAAATAACCATATTCCTCGCGCTTCCATTCATGAAAAAGCCGGGTTATTTCCAACATACCGCAGTGAGTACATTTGCTATGAATACCCAAAGTACTCACGAACTCGCAGCCCGTCTGACAATGCTCAGTGGAGTCGCTACTTCACCGCCGCGGCGTTGGTCTATCAATGCTCACTTCTAACACATTGTGGCGCAAACGCACCCGTCGCGCATTCGATCCTTTCCTATACCTGTCTAAAGGGTTGCTATGCCGTTCGCACAATTTGCCGTTCATCAATCTTCCATCGAGCCGCCCTTTATGACGGCCCCTCGCACATCTCCCCAACGGGGGCCTCTGTTCGATATCTCGATCCCAAACGACAAACGAGCTCAGGCGACCAACTTGATCCCAGCTAACTCTGATCAGTGGCCAACTTCAAGATGTCGCTTGAGCCGAGAGCTTTCAGTGTTTTAGACCAGTAAAGTTTCCTTTTGCTGATCTTCAAGCTGGTTCTGACGATTGATTTCCCGATTACAAGGACTGGCCCACTCGTAAGCTCCCTGTATCGTTTCGTAACTTCAAATCCTGATGCTTTGCCCCCACATAGTTCATTGGCATCATTTTGAACTACTTTTTCTTTGGGATCCTTATTCACCAGCTTTGTGAGTTCAAATGTCGACTTGGACTTCATGGAAATTCCTCACAAATGAGTGTAATCCAGATGACTACAATAAGAACTACCCGAACGACAAATGGCCAATACGATGGATGGGTAAGATTCAGTATCCGCAAATCTCGCATTTTTCTTCACATTTTCTATTTCATAGTATACATCGTTTGCATCCTGGACATGTTGCAAACGGGATTTACGACGCAATTCGCTTGGTTTTATTGTATACAAAACTGGGGAAACTTCGATGTGTTCACAACGTCGGCCACGTTTGCTTGGACGGCATCGTTTATGCCAATAATGGCGGGCTTGAGTGAGGTTTTCTTTGTTCGATGCACCGGCCGATCGCGAATTCTCATAATCTCTTCCGTTCTACAGTCTCGATGATTGTCCAATTCTTTTATGCCTGGTTAGTAATCAATCATTCACATTTGTTACTTTATCACTGACACCGAATACTAGGAGGATATGGGTCCTTGGAGGTCGTTGGCTTAGGATGATCTCTGCAGCCATCGGTGTTGTAAGTGTCGAGCCATGGTGTCGCACTATTTATGTCATCCTTGCATCCTTACGGTTTGTGTTCACAGATTGCATTCACCCAGAGCTTGTGCGCACTGATTGGAGGAATCATGGTATGTTCGATCACGATGGTGAATATCTAGCTTACTCATTGACGAATTTGATATTTAGTATGACGTCCTTGGATTTGATGTAGCGCCTCCCTCGACGGTGCCGTACTTCACGGTGCGAGTTTCATGGAGCACACGTTTTTGCTGTTGTCTGATTTATTGGGCAGGTATGGTTGGCTGGAAGCTTTACTGCCGACGTGTTGATCGCTGGGTCCATGACTATCATCGTAAGTGTCTTTCAAATGGTTTGTGTTTATGTCTGATTTTGTTGCTTAACATCATTAGTTCGTAAAAGTCAAAACCCGCTCGAGCTACGACAAGACGAACAACGTCATCAACACATTGATCAGGCACGTCGTGGAAACAGCAGCAATTACGGCTGTCGCAGCCGGCGTGGACATCGTCCTCTTTATCACGAGTCGGAACCAAACTCAGGGATATACAGACCCGTAAGCTTAGAGTTCTGACAACGCTGAGAGGCGTCAACTGACTGCAATTTGAAGTGCACTCGTGTTGGGAAAACTGTAAGTCATGATCATCGTCTTTCCGTAGCTGTGCTGACCCTTTCATTGACAGGTATACAAACTGCTTGCTCGCGAACCTAAACAACCGACGGAATCTAATGTCGAGCAGCGACTCCGAGGGTTCCGGCAACATTATTAATTCCTTCCGACTCCGCAAGCTTGTTCCAACTTCCTTCAACGATAACAAGCAAAATGTCACCGCGATTCGTGTGGACCAAGTTCATCACATACAACGCGATGGTGGGGAGAGTATTATGGAGCCATCGCATGTCGCAGACAGCAAGCTTCCCGAGCAGGTTCGTAGCATGTGTATCGAGTGCATGCCGATGTCGACTGGGCTCACTATACTGTCTGTAGGAAACGAGCTATGTGAAAGACGATGCGAGCGACGCATTCTCCTACAAAGCGGAGGCTATCGCAGTATAGAGTCAACTCCGAGTCGGGGGGACTGATTTTTTAACTTGTTTCTTTTTTGACGCCATGTCTGTCAGTAAGAGTGTAATGATTTTTCTTGGGATTTTTGTACAAGGGCGAGCATCCCTTCCCTGAAATTTAAGATTTAAGAATTTTACGACAATCCGATAGCACGTCCGTTAGAGGTGATACATGTATTTGGGTGCGCATGTTTCCTTCGAATCGAAGACCGAGATTGCGAGTGAAAAATACAAGAATAAATCTGAGTAAATATGGATGGAACGTCTAACGCCAAGCGGTCCGCTTTATCAATCCAAATCTACGGGTCGTTGATACTTTTACCCACTCACACTGGGATCGTCTTCGAAGCATATAGCAACTCTAATACATTTCCCGCGTTCACAAGCACACAATGTCGAGCTCCGAGCTCAACTGAAAAAAACACAATGGGCTTTCCGGTGTAATCTTCACCCTTACCTTCCAATAAATTGCCGTCTCTGCAGTATCCACGCGCTTCAATCACACGAACGTCGCATTCGAACCCAGTACTCATCAACGAGTATTGTGGTCGCCGTCGCCGAGCTTCCAGGACCATGAGATATTACAAGAAGCGCAATCAATATCACTGGATGCAATCTGTAGAAGCTAACGGCGTTAGGAGAGCGGGAACGGACTCCACTGCGAGTGCCTATCATCATCTTCTGCGAAGTGATAGGACCACAGGTCTCCATGCTGAAGCGCTGAGGTCCTAAGAATATCAAGTCATCAATTTCTTAACGTTATTAGTTTGCCGTCGAGCGCTGCCTCGCAGTGCAAGCGAAGGTGCACCCAGGAACACCTCTCCCTGAACTTTGAAGCTTGCTTCTCACTTTCCTTCGTGGCGCTGTTACGGGTGACCGCCGCGGATCGCTATGAAAGGAATCCAGTTTTCATTCCTGCGGTAAGATCTCAGTCGTTCGAATGTTAAATCGATGAACCGGATAATCATAATAAGTGCCATTCTATTCGCCAGATAAATCTATGAAAAATAAAATAAAAATTGAACCCTATTGCTCCGCATCGTTCTGGGTTCTACGAAGAGGACTTAGACTTCTATCAAATGAAAAACGGAGAAACGATTTACTTAGGAAAGTGCTGAGGTCGTCATCCTCCAACACAAGGGCAATCCATGCATGACTGTGAGCCATACCTGATAAATTTGTCTTGAGAACCGGAGCGGAAACATAAATCATGAGCGACTTACATTATACAAGTAGAACGACCGCTGATATTCCTTCACGCTCCCGGACCTCAAGTAACAAGCACCGACCCAAAGGGAAAGCACGCTGATAGCGATGGTGGTCATGAGGTTTGCGTGCCATAGGTACGCGAGACCTAGTGCCCAACACTGTAGCAGCAGCGCAAGTGTCGGAGCGGCAATAGTTGGATGAACGATTGGGATTGTTTGGCGTCCGATCAGAGTGTCCCCTTCAACGTCCTTGAAGTCCTGCGACTGGATCGTGGTGAAGAAGATTCCAGCGCTGCAGAGGACCGATAGCCTTGCTGTGTTGTCCAAGAAGTGCCGGTCATTTCCTGAGTAAACCGGGGCAACGAATTTTAGAAACATGATAATAAAGAAATGACCGAAAGAAAACCTACCAGCAATCAAGGAGGCGCCGACCTCGAAGGAGACGAAGCCCAGGGCGTTTACGAGATTTCTAACAGCCCAATGGCCGGAGTGGGCTCCGAACTCGTCGTAGATCGCCGTCAAGGCGACAAGCGCCATGCTTGCATACATGGTCTCCAGGCTGTAACATGCGGACAATGTCCAGCATGCGGGCACGAGAGCCCAGCGAAGTATTACAGCGTTGCGGTACGAAATACGTTTAGCTGGAAGTGGTCTGTCGCGTTTGTTGTGTTCGTCCTCCTCCGGATCCAGCGTCTGATTCGAGACGTCGAATTGAAGAACGTGGAACCATACCCAGAAGATAATATGTGGCAAGTGGGAAATATTCGTCAGAGGAGCTGCTGCAGCTGCAAGCACGGTCTAGCGTTTGGTTAGTAAATTAATGAGGTGAGAATGTATCTGGAGACATACAATTGGAATGACAGTTGTCTTGATATCAGATTTCGTAAAGAGAAACAAAGTGTAGAGTTGGTAGAGCACGAAATAGGGGACCGCTAGAACCTGAAACATTTTGAAGTAAGCGTTAAGCAATGAAAGTAGGGTGGTACTGAAGGCTTTTAACAAGCACCTTACATCAAATTAGACACCGTTTTCCTGGGCGTTGTTCACTTTCATGCTCGAACTTTCGTAGCAAAGGGTCTGCGAAGACCTGTAAGAGTTACTGTGCGTTTTTCTGATAGTGCATCTGATGATGGAAGAGCGAAATCACAAGCGCTTATAGACTCGAGCCTCGCTTCCACCCCAGAAACTCGAATTCTCCCTCGGATGAATCGCGGATTGTTGATTAACTTCAACGGGGAACATTTTCTCTCTGCGATATGCCGTCCTTCAGTATCTTACTCCCATGCATTGCAAAAGTCGAGGAACTTACGCGGATAGAAATCACAGTCGCTGTCAGAATCTTAACGCAGTACCGGCTGAGCATGACCTGAAAACAAAAAGAACGTGATACAGTTTCAGAGAAATCGACGTGATTGCGTTTCCACGCGCACCTTGTATCCAGATACTCATAGCCAAGGCTCCGCGCGGACAAGATTGGTACCCGGGAAATTAGAACCATCGGTGGGAGTCAACGTTGTGCGTCCTCCTCGTCGGAGTTCTCTGTACATCTTGGTTTTCCCCACCTCCTTCATCTCCGCGACCTTTTCTCTCTGGGGGTAGTATAGATCAGCGGGATTTCTTTGCAATGACAGTACGAGTTTAAAGCCTATTGATGTCAAAAATAATCCAGTCATAAAAAAAGTCAAGGACACACGACGCCTCGCGCTACCGAATCCACGAATTCCTCGTCTCAGATACCCTGAATGGGAGCAGAATCGTCAGAATTATGTCGCGGCCTCGAGACATAGACAGCAAAAATACGAAGATAATTCCGAGGAACAGAGCTTGAGGCAATTTCAAATTTCGAAAGAGTGTAGAAGACATTGTTTGAAGTTCCGTGCACCAGATTCATCTGCTTTAACTTGACATAATTCAATCACGCAGATCTTACTCACTCAATTTTTGTCCCTTTCCGCGCTCTTCTAACGGTTAAGAGTCAAAATGGTAATGTTGAGAGGGGCCCGAGATCGAGAAGCCCATTGTCCAATGAGCTCACTGGCAAGCACGGGTTTTCGACTCGAAAGCCAAGGAGTGAAGCTTTCTGCCAAAAGTCCATAGCGTTTTCGCGATGTAGTGAAGTAATCAAATGCGATCTTCAGCTTTTCGTGGTGGACACCAGGTGCTAGTGGACGGTGGACGGTGGACGAGCTTGAGCGTCGCGCAACCACTGGCACGCTCGTCGCTAACCGAGTTTGCCACGGCCATGATCGTTGTTTCGAACGACGATGAGCTACCAAATTCCAACGGGGATTCGGCATATCTCTTTCACGACGTCGGTCTCAAGGAACTGACATTAACAGTCAAAGGGGGCGATTCAAGCATGCAGGGCGGTTGACACGCGTACAACATCGATGGCACGTTGGCGTACTATTTGACTCTTTGTTCGAGTTGAGTCGGTTGGTACGTCGTCGTCCGAGTCAGAGCAGCATTCGACGACTCACCGTTTCTGAAACGGCAGATACACCTATCTCTCTGCGAACATTTTGCTCGTTTGTAGGAAGCCATTAATTGGTGCGAGAACAGCTGAGGTCGCGACAGGCACTCTTTCCAATCATGACGGTAACTGATGCGCTCGACCATTTGACCCAGTTTCTGACCCCTCTATTCCTTCTAGGAGATTCATTCGCGCATCGGAAACGAATCGAAAGTACCGACAGAAATCCTGGATCGCATTTTCGGTCTCCACGGACGCTCGAGCGAAGACTCTGAGCAGATCACGTTCTTGCCGAAATCGTGCCTTTATCCGCTGCTTTCGGTTTGCAAAAGATGGCGAAGCGTCGCGGAACGGAGGCTCTACATGAATGTCTGTCTTGGATGTGATAAAACTATCCAAGATAAAGACGGAAACGAGCTGAAGGTTACTGGTCGGGAGATATGTATGCGATTCTGCGAGACGGTGCAGAATAACCCCTGTCTTGCGTCGTATGTGCGCGAACTGAATCTTTCCGGCCCCGATAAACTTGAAGACTCCAGAATTCGCATCGATATCATCCGCAACTGCAAGAAAGTGACGAGACTCAGCATCGTATCTTTTCATTCCGACCACGTAGACGACCTGATGGCGGCTCTCGCAGAAACCGATTTGGTTTCCCTGGATCTCATGCATATCCCAATTCTGACGGAGAGGAACTCCAGATGTTTCTCCTTGCCCATGTTATTCGAGCTCCTTCAAAGATGGCCTCGCATTGAATCAGTCTCAGCGACCTTGGGCAAGGGTGACATCTGCAAGTATTTTGGATTGGGGACCGGTGGCGAGGATGTCAATGGCGACATGGATTTCACCCGAGCTGCTGGTGCTTGTCCCTCGCTCCGAACGATTCACCTCGAAGCCGATAACTTCGAACCGTCACTCCTCAATGTCGTTGGAGACATGGCCCCAAACCTCGAAGACGTGTCAATTGTCCTGCAGAACAACCGTTGTAACGTGGCGCTCCACCGATGTCTGCAAATCTGGTCTCCTTCGCTCACAAAATTGGCAGTGCACACGAGCCTTTTCGGCACACGAATTTTATACAATCGATGTCCCATCATTGATTTACCCTTTTCCCAGTTACGTTTCCTCGACATGAACGCACCGCTCTTCCTTCCAAGTGCTGCACGTTTTCTTCCCGCGCTGGAAGTATTGTATTTCGAAGGAGAATATTCGCATGGCTGGGAGTTGGTTGGACTTCTTTACGATCGGGAAGTGATGCCATGTTTAAACAAACTCCATGTGAGTTTTTCATGGGCAGAGGGTGATGACTGTGACTCGCACGAGGAGAAGACCTATGAAATCCTGGAAGAACTTCAAGAAGCGTGCAGAGATCGAGGCGTGCTCGTCAGACATCAGTACATGTTTACGGTCTCTTCCGAAAGCGAAGGATCCAACGACGACGAGGACGACGAGGAAGGGGAAGAGGAAGAGGAAGAAGCAGAAGAAGTAGAAGTCACGGGGCCTTTCGACGACGATTAGCCTGGGGAGGGAGAACTCGGAGGTAAATAGCAATTCTGTGTCACCTGGAAATGGTACTGACTTTAGCCGAAGAAACAAGCTTTGATAGGAAATGAAATTTCGTACCGAAGATGTTCAAGATGGTATAGCAGTAGCCGTCAACAATCGTGATCATCTTGTCTGAAGAAGCCGCGAAAAAATCGATGAGACCGTCCCATAACCTTGTGCACCTTTTCGCACTTGAGCGCTTGATATCACAGAATGGTTCTGCTGATGACTCGCTTTGCAACAAACCACCATCTCTCTTTGTCTAGTATTATTACTTATCATCACAGGAAACGTCGTCGTACTATGCGCTGACCACACGTCGACGAGGACTTTAAGCCAAGCGGTACGTCAGGTACATTGATGCAACGACTTGCATTTGAATGAATTCCTATCATCATACAGGCTACAAGATCAGCCAGAATTCGGAGAGCGTGGATGAGTACGTGAAGGCGGACGCCAATGACGAGATCTTGGGCGTTTCTGAAGGTGCAGCTGGCAGCTGCACCAGCGAGAGGTCCTATTGATCATTATAATACTAAAATATGTAACTCGAGCTTGTGGTCAGCCAAGCTCAGGCCTTCGAACGAGAGGAGGAGACTAAGAGACATCGTTTACCATCATGCTGTTGCTGTTTCTGACGGGAGATCTGGTCAGAACATTCAAAATTTCAAGTTGTACAATTTCGGAGATATGAAAGGGGTCGGAGTTGTCGGAGTTTGGCGGCGGGCGGCAGTGGCACGAACGACGATCAGCAAATTTCTGGCTGTTTCAAATTCTCCTCCAAACTGACCTCTTTAAAGTGGAAACACTCTGCACAGCACCGAGCTTGAAGGAACAACGGAAGGAGAAGGGGACCATCGCGTTAGCACTCGAGGCTGTTGGAACATAGCCGTAAAACCTGAATTGGCGCTGGCGATTGGTGCGTTGACTGTCGAAGATGTGCATTCAGCCAAAGACTCACCTTTTATCGTAGGGCTCGCTCTCGTCTTCGCTTGGTCGCGCTCTACCGTGAAGAAGATCCCTGTCGTTTTTACCGGAGATCGCAATTGCGAATTGAAAGACCTCAAACCCGCGGCCGTTAACCAGCAATGACGGTAGTCGATGCTCAGACTCAAACATCCTGTACCATTTCTTACATCGTTCCCCTTTCAGGACTCCAAAACCTTTGTTGGATTTGAATCGAAAATCCCTCCTGAAGTTCTGGACCGTATCTTTGGACACTGCGAACGCCATTACGGTCATCTTGGAACGTTCACATTCTTGCCCAAATCACGCCTTCACCCGCTGCTTCTGGTCTGCAAAAGGTGGCATAGCATCGCGGAACGGAGGCTTTACATGTGCGTCAGCATTGGGAGCGATAGGAATATCAAAAGCAAGGACGGGAAAGGCACGACGATCTGGTGGAGAGACGTATGTAAGCGATTCTGCGAGTCAGTGGAGACAAACCCCCGTCTCGCGTCGCTTGTCCGCGAACTACATCTATCCGGCACCTCAGAAGCAGAAATTGAAGATCACGAGAGGCGAATCCGTATCATGAACAGCTGCAAGAATGTGGAGAAGCTTATTCATATTACCTGGGAACCCTCCCTCTTCGATGAACTGAAGGCGGCGCTCGCGAAACCCGACTTGACCTCTCTAGATCTGTTTGCGAGCTCGGATTCAACGATGGAAACGCGGTTTTCGCCGTCAACGTTGATCAGCCTCTTGCGTAACTGGCCTCGCATTCAGAGTGTTTCTGCAACGTTGGGCAGAGAAGAGTATGACGATGGAAGCGGCGATCTTTACCTTGATGATTATGGCGACACGGATTTACCCCTGGCAACTGGTGCTTGTCCCTCACTCCGAGCCTTCTCTATTGAAGGGGAATTTTTCAAGCCCTTTCAGATGAAATATCTAAGCGACGTTGCCCCGAACCTAGAGGCCATCGATATCATTGTTCATACCGGATGCAATAAAGCATCACTTCGACAAAATCTGCAAGTCTGGTCGCCTTCACTCAAGAAACTAAGAGTCCGCGGATACTTTCCTCACACTCCCTTTTCCGACGAAGGATGCCCAATCATCAGTTCACCCTTTCCCCATCTACGTTCCCTTGACATGGGTGCACCACTCATCAATCCGAGCGCCATGCGTTTTCTTCCGGCATTGGAGAAATTGAGATTCTTCGGGCAATATTCGTATGGTGTAGAGTTGGCTCGACTTCTCAATAACGGGGCGATGCCTTGCTTGAACGAAATTGCAGTGACTTTGCTATGGCCAGAATACGAACCTTCCGCATCGGACAAGAAGGCGTGCCTCGATATTGGGAAAGAATTGCGAAGAGTATGCGGGAAGCGGAGTATACCTGTTCAAATTCGAGAGGATTCTGCAAAATCGAGGTACACCGCCCTCATGAACTCCGAAGGGCGTTGGGACGGGTCTGACGAGGACCAGACCGAGCCATCCGACAATGATTGGCCCGATTGGTGACCAGTCACTGGTAGTGCAAGTAAGTGTTAAAAACTTTGTAAATTTAGCACTCTTTTTGAATGAAGGGAAAGACGGTGTAATTTGGCAGCGGACTCCAATGTTGTATCGTACAAGTCAATCAGTACAAAGTACGCCTAGATGTAGAGAGTTGAGACGTTTGGAGATTTCGATTCTGCGATATTGGAACTGAGTAGCCTTCACGCTACGAAGTTCCGTCATTTGAGAAAAATGTCCTCATCGCGTACGACTACGACTCTTCATAATTTTGCGCGAGTCTTTTCGAGAGGTGCCGCAGGTAGTTTACAAAAGCCGTTCAAGTTCAAGTCTGTGCGACGGCGTTTGCCGGAGCCACAGCCACTGACACGAACTTCAACTTCGACGACGACGAGCCATTTTTCAGCTTCAGCCTTCCTCCTTCGTACCACTATAACTTCGGTAGGGACTGCTGCGCAGCCGGGGCCCGCTACCTTCGAGATAGAAACGTAAACATCAGGATAATTGTAGTGAGTAAATTATGTTTTTCAGGATATACGAACAATCTTTCAGACGGATGCCGCGCAATGAAGTCGGCTTCCTTCGCTTCGCTCACTCACCCTCCTTCAATGCGCCGCTCTTGCTTGTAAGACATGCATTTGCACAAATACTCAGTTCTTCTTTCAAAAGTTCAGAATTTCAGTACTGTAAGAATTTTAATGAGAGATTCTTACAAGAAATTGTAGGAGGTGACTGACGGAAACTGTGTCTCGGATGTCGCACGCGCGGTTCGGAGAGGCGCGGGAAAGACTTGCCCGTTTGTCAGAGGGCCAGAAAAATTTCATAGGGGAAAGGGCAACATTTTAAACCTGTAGACCCACTACCTGAAGGTAGCGGGAATCACCTGGAACCACTCTCTACCTTGATCGAAAACTAGATCGAAGGAGGGACGGACGATTGTTTGAGCGCTTGTGATGTTTATCGACGTCTCACCCAATTTTGCGTTCGATTGGTACGTTTTTCGTGGAGGATGTGGTTTCGAGCAAAGACTCATCTTTCATCATGTTCATAGAACTAGTTTTCTTCCACTTCTTTGCAGACGTGTCCTACTGTGAAGGCGTGGGGGCGTAAAAATCAGGCAATCTTGACCCCGAATTCAAGGACAGCGGAAGTCACGCAGAACTCGCTAACCAGTAATGACGGTAATGTAATCAGTGTTCAATCATCCAATGTAATTTCTGAGCCCCTGCTCCTTCCATGACATCAAGAAACGCGCCGTAAACAAATCTGATATCCCGACTGAAGTTTTGGACCGTATCTTCGGTCACTGCGAACGCCATTACCGCTATGTCGGGTGGTTTCATTTCTTACCCAAATCGCGTCTTCACCCACTGCTTCTGATTTGCAAGAGATGGCAAAACATCGCGGAACGGAGGCTCTACATGTGCGTCAGCATTGGAAGTGATAGGGCTGTCAGAGATAAGGAAGGGAATAGGGTGTCGATCACTGGGAGACACGTATGTGAACGCTTCTGCGACACAGTTCAGAATAACCCTCGTATTGCGTCGCTTGTTCGCGAGCTACATCTATCTCTCCCCTTGGAACTTGAACCTGAAGATTTCAAGACGCGCATACGTATCGTCAATATCTGCAAGAATGTGGAAAGGATACATTTCTTTGATATTCTCCCCTCTCTCGTTGACGACCTGAAGGAGGCACTTGCGAAAGCCGACTTGGTCTCCTTGCATTTGACGGCAATGCCAGATTCGACGCAGGAAAGGCGGTTTTCTCCTGCAATGTTACTCAAGCTCTTGCCTTCCTGGCCTCGTATCGAAAGTGTTTCCGCGACGATGGGCGACGAAGGTATAGGCACGGTCACCTATGATATATACCCCGACGAGGAGGACGACTCGGATTTTCCTCCGGCGGTTGGCGCTTGTCCCTCACTCCGAGCCATTTCCATCGAGGGGGATTACTTCAAGCCCTCGCACCTAAGGTTCTTGAGTGACATTGCTCCGAACCTTGAAAGCGTCGAATTCAATGTTCAAACCGAATGCTGCAATGCAGCGCTTCGAGAAAGTCTCCAAGTATGGTCGCTTTCACTCAAGAGTCTAAGTATCAGCGGATACCTCTTCAACACGCCCTTTCCGGAAGATGAATGTCCAATCATCAGGTCACCTCTTCCCCAGCTACGATTCCTGGACATGAGTGCACCACTCGTCGTTCCAAGCGCTCTGCGCTTTCTCCCGGCACTGGAGACATTGCTATTTCATGGAGGATATTCACATTGCGCAGAGTTGGCTCGACTTATTGATAATGGGAAGATGCAATCCTTAACGAAACTCCGAGTAGGTTTGGGATGGTCAGAGAGCGAACCTCCCGAATCGGACAAGGAGAAGTGCTTTGAAATGGGAAAAGAACTTCGAAGAGTGTGCGGAAAGCGAAATGTATCCGTTCAATTTCGAAACAGGTTTACAACATCGACAGAACTCGAAGGACATTCGGAAGAATGGGAACAGTCGGAAGAGGAAGCCACCGAGCCATCTGACAACGATTGGAAATCTACCACTCGACAATGAGTCGACATTAGGATACCAAGGAGGTGATTATGGAAACCTTTTCTTTTTCAATCGATTTTTGCTTAAAACATAGGAACGATACTTACAGGAGATATAATTTGGCAGCAAACCCAAATGCTATGTCTTGTGAGTTAATCATTGCTGTATAGCGAATTTGAAGGTCACAACAGATTGTTTTGCCAAGAAGGATCTCAAAATCGACCGCACAGTCGGGTGTACGAACACACTTCATCAGATCGCGAACAGCTTGTGTGTCAGGCCGTGTCGTTGCCAGAACCTCATCTTGGAGTGTTTGAGATCATGCTCGCGAGGTTGTCATGGTGGAAGATGCCGTTTGAGCGCTTGAGCGATGATATAGATTTGATAATGGTATCAGACACATCGATTTCCCAGCTTCCTGACACTGCTTTCAATGCCGACCCCGTTCGCATCTTTTGATCATCTCTTCCCTCCCCCACCTTCTCTCCAGCGTTGAGGACAGCCATGTTGCCACCAGATGTCTTCACCCCTATATTGGAATTGGCAATATCAAGAGATGGCCCTTCAGACGTAGACTCGAATTTCTATCCATTCAATGACGTTCACGAACTCCTCAACATCACCTCAGTGTGTCGTCAATGGCGCGAGATGGCATTGACTTCGCCCTCGCTCTGGAAGTACATCCCGACGGATCTGCACGAGGACTTACTGGTTCTCTTCGTACAGCGTTCGGCGGATTCTCTCCTTCATATCAGGTTGACGCACAAAGTCTTTCGCGACTGGGAGCCGGACCGGCGAAGCCAAGAACTGGCGTTATCCAAGTTCGCTCTTCTCATCCCCCACCTTCATCGAACCCGATTTCTATCCCTGACGCTCTCTACTTTCACAATCTATAAACTCGACACAGAATTGATTACGTCCCATTGTGACCTACCGGCCCTTGAAGTTCTACAGTTCCATACCAATGGCGTCCTGACGATACGACCTCCCGTTGCTGTAGAAGAAGCCCTCCGGGAGTCAGCTCTCTCGCTCATGGAGAAATTTGGGATGCCAGTTATTCGTGGGCTTCATTTTACAGGCATTTCCATCCCTGCCTCATCCATAACCTCGAACTCAATTTCGTATTTATCTTTGACTGTGAACGGCGCATCCAGCGGTCTCAGGTCGTACTTGTGTGACGTGTTCGGGAGATGTGAATCACTTGTTTCCCTCTCCTTGAATATCTGGCGGGATGGGATTCTGATGGGATTCGCACCTCCAGCCACTCCGTCATCCCAAATATTGGAACTTCCGCATCTCCGTCGACTTGCTTTGAAAGGGATCTGCAATCAGTGCTTGTTCGTCTCGCGCATGCTGCGAACCCCATCGCTGCGGGAGGTGTGTTTGGATATAGGATCTTCAAGTTTTGAGGGCGCCATCCAAGTAGTTCCTCTAACAACTCTCGGTAACTGTCTCAGCGTGAAGGCTGACAGCGAGGAGATACACATGGAGTTCACAAACTCGTGTGGCGGAACAAGGAAGGGAACAGACTTCACGGTCATCATCAGAGGCACCTTACCAGTAAGCTACTTGAGCAGCGCCAGACTGGTTACCCTGCTAGAACCTCGAACGTTTCCCGAGGTCGAGATCATGGATTACACTACGCCATACATCTACGACAAGACTTTCCTGCCTTCCCTCTTCCCTCGCTTTCCCAACCTTCGTTCGCTTCATATACGCTACACGGACATCAAGAGGAAGTTCCCTATCGACGATGCGTTTAATCTGAAGTTGCTCGTTCAAACGGTGGGGAAACGTAGCGCAGCGTCTCTTCGCAATTTGGTCCTGGAAGGCTTCGAAGTAATTATGCCCACAGCGAGTCCATTCTTCATCGAACTGTCTTCGATTCCTCGATGGAGAAGGTCACTTCGTCTCGCTCCATTTGTTGCAGAATTTCGCAACTGCGATGGCTTCTCAGATTCCACCCTTCGTGCCTCCGGACTGGAGAGAGAAGGCAGCTCGGTTATGATGTCATCCGACGACAAAGCACGGTTTACTACTTGATCATGAGTTCAAGTTCTGATCTATATAGAATGCAAATACTTGTCAACTATTCCAAACCAAATCCATCTCCGAGAACACCGAATACCGAGGGGTTTTTTCGATGCTGAGTCTGTTGTGGAAGAGGTCAACACGGTTGCAGTGAGGTAAGCGTCACCTTCGCCGTGCGTTCATGACCAACTGTGCATAGTTATGTGACAACCGGTGCTCCTCAATGGGACCGAGCCGGAATACACCTACCTACAACCTCACCATTGCACAGTGACCTTCGAATTGAAGACAGAACACTACGCAGTTAACCTGAACCTACCAAAAACTCTAAGGAATACGCGTTGAAATATTGAGTCCCATTCGTGGGGACTCTTTGGAAAATGGTGTTCATGATCACGATATGTGGGACCAACAAAACGAGTTGAAAGTCGAAGACTACTGCAACTATCCCATAAGCTTACGATTCGTGTCTTGCGTTGATTGACTCGTCTTCTTCCGTCGTCCATACCGTCAAATCCCCACTAAAGCTTCCAGTCGCAAACATAAGAGCACGATGGGTACGATTAACATCGACGCTTCGGATAGAGCCTCCGCGTTGCCAGTTCGTAAAGACGTACAGAGGCACCGCGGAATGTCGGTCAAAGACATGAAAATCATCATCTATGAAGTACAGTACACCCATGGCATCGTCAGTAAGAGCACGGGTACTTTGTAAGAGGAACTCGCACGGTAAAAGTCCCAACACACCACGAGTTCATCCTTCTTTCCAAAGAAAAAGGCGCGACCTCTACAGAGCGCATCCTCAAAAGACGGAGATTTCGATTCGAAGTTGAATTGGGGAGACAAATGGAGCATTGAGCACCCGTTGCTTTCCTTGAAAAAGACATCTATGGTCCATAGCTGAGGAGGCTAGATATAAGGAAAGTTAGAATGTACGTAAGAGCGAGCTTTGCTTTGACAAGCCTTGTTAGCATAGGCGACAAGCAAGCTGCTGTGATCCCTTGAAAGATCCAATCCGCGAAAGTGGTCGAAGAGAGGAATTCGGCTGGAGAGTTGATGGATTCCGTCAGTTTTCACATTAACCGACTGTAAATACGCCCTGACGTTTCGACAGTATGCCTTTCAAGATCGTAAACTAGGTGAAGCACTGTCAATAGAAAATCGGAGAATTTGTGACTCTGCATACCAATGATTTGTGGTTGAGGCTTCAACTTTCCCCCATAAGCCTTTACGCCACCAACCGAAATGAACAATGTAGCTGCGATGATCAAGTGAGCCTTTCCTCCGATGTACAGGACGTCCCGAACTTGTATTTCCTCAATTTCCCCCGCTTGAAACTCGGAGCGCAGAGATAGGGTACCGGCACCTGTTGGTTGTCCACCGCTCGCGACACTCTACAAATCGAGAGTTATATCAGGCAGCCACTCTTTTTGCCTGTCGTTCAGAATCACATACAAATGTCTTCACAGTAAAGTTGTTGACTGTTGCAAATGCTCCTTCATGTGGAAGCCACGCAATAGATATACCAAACATGCCGTCGAATCCACAGTTAATCGTTCTCAACAGGTTCACTTCGATTTCAAGGTCGAGTGGGTTGTCGGGATTTAGTATCTGTTGCCTTTGGTTCAGAAATAATTCCCAGAAGGATCAAGACACTCACGGATATTTCATACAACAGGACGCCAATCCTAGTGGTTATGATAAACTGTGTGCTTCCAGGAGACCTAAGCATGAGAGTCAACACCTTCGTGCACGCGTTCTACTGTCACCAGGGATAAATTACCAAACAATGCTACCCGGAACAGAAAACTTCTCGTCTTCTTCGGCTCTGTCCTCAATCGTCGTTAAGCACCTAAAAGACTGTAGCAAACAACCGCTTGAATTCGTCCGAAATACGCCACACACAACCCTTACCCGAGTCGAATAAAGTTTACAGACGAAAGAACTATTCGGAGGTCAATAAGCGGCATAAAACAGCGGCAAATGGAAAATAACTTACTTGCAAACAGCCAGGAACTTTCCATCGGGACTGAACGATGTGCAATCTATATTTTGCGTTATATCTTCAATGTACTTTGGCCTAATAGTCTTGAGAGCATTGATGAGTTCGTCGACCGGGGATTCTTGCGATGTTGTCTCAAGAGCAGGAGCCGGCGACTGTAGGCTCTTCATTGATATTTCGGCCTGCATATTGATTCCGACGTTCGTAAAAGGAGCCTGTATCGAGATGCCGTTCGCTATGTCACTGAGTGTAGGCTGTCCTCTCCCGAGTGCATCCCAATCCGGCCCAGTAAAGTTGACTGGATCACGACGGGATAACAAGTGATGAAATCGATTTCCTAAGACCAAAATCCAGGCGACTGTTGACGCCAACTTGGTCTCGACTGACTGGAACACTGAATGGAAGTGTGAAAATAAAACATTAAACCCTCTCTTGGCCTTTCGATATGTCGAAAGAACCCAAGGCAGCTTTTGGCCCAGTTTTGATTGAATGTCGTTCTTTGTGTCGTGAAAATTTGACGGCAATATGCTCTTCAACGAAAACGAGTACTCTTCGGATGCCTTCACCCACAACCTATCGATAGCATGAAACTCGGGGATGAACCATACTGTCGCCCCAGCGATTCCCAATGCGCTTAGTCCAGTAAGACTTGTTGTGACTGCCGATGTCGTCTTCGACTGTAAGGCCACGCAACTACTGTTCGGAAGAACGATTCGCGACGTAAAAGATGACAACGCACCTGCCCTGATGCATATGCAAACAAGCATAGGCCGACAGAGAACGACATCGCTGATATTACGAGGAAATAAAGAGGCGTCCGTTCCCTCCAAAGCGAAATAAACCAGGGTAGTTGGTCGATGGTAGGCCGTTTCCGACTAGCCAAAAGTTGAATTCACGTCAAATAAATCATGATTGTATATGCACTTACTATAAGGAATGTTTCCATGAATACGCAAGGAGACTGTTCACGACGGAGGCGACGGAGAACACAAGAGAGCAGAACCAAAAGAAGTTGACGAAGTTATACACGCCCGACGTTTGGGAGAATGAAAATCCTAGCGTCGTCGCCGTGACGGAACTGAAGAATGCGGATGTGCTCAACAAAGCAAGCGACTCGGTTTGTTCGACCTTCTGAGCCTCTTTGAAATCATCCTCTAATTTGGGAAGACCTTCAAAGCCACGCAGACACGAGGAATTAGAGATGGGTTTATTGTGTAGTGGACGAATCGTACCAGTTTCTATAAGCTTGTCGAGGTTTTCCGAAATGTCACTAAGATGTACTCCGATCTCTAGCATTAGGTTATGTTGATATATTGGGCTTAAATTGGTGCCCCCGGTTGCTTCGGATGACTTCACCCAATACTGATAATTTTTTGTGAATACTGACGCATATCAAAGTTCGTTAGGTTGGCTCGCCTTCAAGTTTTCCTCGAATACGAGGAAGGAATCGAGCACGGATGTTACTTCCTCACTTGAAGTGACTCGCACGTAATCCATGATCTTCTCGAAGTCGGACGATATTCCGTCAAGACTCGAAGCAAGCAAACCCAGAAGCTCCAGGACCGTTTTGCTGGTGACATCAGAGGGAGGGTACTGTGAGGGTGATGGCGAAGAATTTCCTATCAGACTGACGCCTTTGCCCTTGGCATTTATATTTCGAAGTAGGTCTTCGAAGAACGCGTTCGTGAAAGGGTAGGGAATAGTATCGGAAAACAAGGCATTGCCGCTCTCCGTGAATCGCAATAAAAGAGTCAGTAGGACGTCGCGAAAGAACCGGGTCGAATGGGAGATCGTAGAGTAAGGAAAGATACGCAGCACTGTGCGGTTGACCTTTCGAAACTGGAATGCCAGGGTATTCGCCATTATTATAAGACTATTGGAAGGCCCAAAGAAGCTAGAGTAACGTACTCGGTGCTCCAAGGCGACGGTCTGTCTGGCGAGTGAAGTATGAGTACATCGGGGAAACTCTTCGTTCTTTGAATAGAAATGACGCGTACTCCGTAAAATCGTTCAGTTGTTTTGCACCAACGGTATCCTTCTCCTTTGTTGCAGAAGCAGAATTTATTCCTTCAAACCAACAATTATCGTTCCCAAAGCTGCACGCTAAATCAAAGAGGCAGCAAGACTCACGCTCTTGCAACTCGGCTTGAAACCGTTCCTTCCAACGTGGGTCCGCTAATCTTTTCGGACACGAATATTGGGACAAAGGTTTTTTTAACTCACAAAGCAACGACCACACTCCATGATCACGAATCTGTTCGTCATCGGTTGCTGCTTCGGACATGCAATTTGAGCTTTCTATAGAGCGATGAAGCTGTGGTTCGTCGCCGAACATCCTCGAGCCCGAGCCGCCAGCTTCAAAGTCTATGCAATGGTCAACTTTTAGTTCTGGATCGCCTTCAAACAGATAATGATGCTTACCATTGCTTTCCGCTAACATAAGACCTTTCTACCCAGTTTGCGTAGAGAAACAACGAGGGTGAGGGAAGAAGTCGTGACAGGATGGCTGGTCAAAGTTGGACGATGGGAGATGTCCTCAAGCGCGGGGCGCGTTCCAATTGGTATCCTATTGCGTTATATTGGACGATGCAAGTTCCCTGAGCTCATCCCTGAAGCTGGAACCATCCACGTTCATCGCCAGGGATTGTATCTCTCACAGCTTGAATTGCATGTCCATGTAATCCTAGGATGTACAAATCGATAATCAGCCCTCGCCTCACTATAAAGGAGCACGAGGTTAAATGGGAAACTCACCACATTTGATAACAATGGATTCAGTCGCTAGAGTCAATGAAACGAAGGAGGATGTCGTTCGTTCGTCGCCCTAGTCGTGGTTGGAAGTGAGAACGGAAGCTGTGCACAAGCGCCGAGGCGCAAAGACGCGAAATCTCGACGTGAATGCACATCGACGCAGAAGCCCGCAATGTGATTCGTTTTCAACTTGAAATGAACGCATAGAATAGGGTGAGCCAAAATCAATTCAATGGATAAGATGAACCAAATTAATGCATTGTAAAATTGTGAGTCGTTTACAATATGACGGGAGACGTGTATCGTGCAAGTATAACAAATTCGTGAAGAAGACGAGTATAAGTTGTCTCGAAGGGACGTATCCAAAGTTGATAACTAACTAACGAATTATGGAAAAGCAAGAGTATGGGAGTCGCCAATAAATCTAGAACAGTGCGTCATCGATATCTTGACGCCCCGAGGTATCGAGGTAGCGGGGCGAGCAGAGATACGAGAGATCACACCCTCTCCTCATGCCTCGCCAACAACCCACTATCCTCCCTCTCGCTATCCTCGTCCTTCCATCTCCGGCTCTCGTCCTCCCCATCGCCGCCCAGCACGCGCGTCACCCGATCCACGACCTCCTTCTCAACGGGCTTCTCAACGCCGACGAGCCAGAAGCCCCACTCCTCCAGAGGGCGGAGGTTGAGGAGGACCGAGTTGAAGCGGTATGCAATCATGGTGACGAAGAAGCCGCCGACGGCGTCGAGGAGGTAGTGGTTCGCGGTCGCCATGATCACGAGGAGGATGAGGAGGGGGTAGAAGAGGGAGACGGCACGAACTAGACGCGAGGGGGAATAGACGAAGAGGGAGACACCACTGGATAAATTAAATTGGTTTAGTACCTGAGTTACGGAGATATAGAACGAGGGGTAACTTTACTCACATTACCCAGCTATACCCGAAATGCAAGCTCGGGAACGCAGCGAGCTGGTTCTGGAACTTATTCGTCGTCCAAATACTCGCCGCCTTGCCCGTATGCAGCGTATCCACATACCCATACTCCTCAATCGGGAGCAGCCTTGGAGGCATGCACGGCCAGAGCGTGAAGATCACAAACGCCAAGCAGTTCGAGAGCACGAGCGTGCGGCGCGTGCGCTGGAAGATCGTCGCAGGGAACGCGTAGTAGCTGTACGCGAAGAACGCGATCGTCGCGGGGATGTGCACCATCGCGTACGTCTTGTTGAAGAAGTAGAGGAGGGCGGGGCGCGTGAGGATGATTTTCTGGAGTGCGAGTTCGATGTCGATGTGTAGGGCGCGTTCGATGATTATGATGAGTTCGGCGTGACGTTGGGCGATGCCGCGGGTGCCTTTGCCCATGGTGAGAGCTTGCATTGCACGAGCAATTTGGTAGACCCAATATCTAGAAAATGAGAACTTCAGCATAATCCCAGGAAGATGGATGTAAAATTCAATGAACGCGATGAGGGGGCGGCTTCAAAACCGTTTCAAAATGAATTAGAAGTATGACGAATCACACGACGATCAAAGCATCACAATGGCCTTGTCAGCATTTCAAACCAGGCTATGAAGAAATTATGCATAAATTTATGAAGAAAGAATACGCACGTCAAGAGCCAATACCAAACTTCCATTAAAAACGGAAATCTCGCAAGGAATCTGCTGACGAGACGTCCACTGTACTTCGCAGTATCTGGTATGCGCACAGTGGCGCCGAAGAACGTTGGCAGGTGCGTAGGTCGAACTGGAAGCTGATTGTATGCGGCTGGGGAACGCAACAGTCGGAGCGTGGACGACGTGCGGCGGTTGAGAAGGCATCCTACAGTGAGTAGGGAAGCCACGACTGACGAATGAAACCTGTTAGACCGCCTCTGACCGAAGAAGAGTGGGGGGCAGACGTACGAAGTGGTTCCGCTACGTAAGAGAACGCAGGAATGTGCTCTGCGGTCGACATGGTGGGCGGTTCGTCTTCGCCGTCAACGTCGCTGTCGTTGTTGTCGCTCGAAGCCAATAGTCTGAGGAGAGCAAGATTTCGTCACTGCACGCCACCTAATGCTCCTTCAAAGTGACTTCCGAAACGACGTAAGCGTTCACTTCGCTTCGAGATGACTTTGCAAAGTAGAGAGTTAGGACGTACGAGCTGGTGCAGATTCCGTCCTCTTGAAACCTTCGCTCGTTCGTCGTCGTCGTCGTCGCCGAGGTCGTCGCTCGGATCCAAGTCCCAACACGCTGCAACACGCAACCCCCGGTAACGCACCGCAGTCCGTTGTTCACGCACGACCTCCACGCCTCGCCGAAATGAACAAAACCGTCCGCCGGGTCCCCAAAGTGATGTCCGTCTGTCTGCCAGCCAGTAATGACGTTCGTTGGCAACAGGGGAGCAGGGTGATCCTGCATCATCCTGGCCCGAGGATGCTCTTCTGACAACAAAAACATGACGTTAGACGCGACCAGAACAGCGTCCTTGCGGTGCTCGTGTGACCAATACTTGTGAGCTCGGAATTGTTGTCAGCATTTGTCTTGCAATTTTTGTAGACGTTGAAAGAGTGTTGGAGGGTGAATCAGAGGTCTTCGCCGTCGATGGAATAGACGCAAATCGGAGAGAAATTGCAGCAAAGCGTTCCAGATGAAATGTTTGCGATTCACTTGGGCCAGGGCGTCTTCAATGCCATTGCGTGCCGAACGACGGCCGCAGCCCGGCTAACATTTGAGAGATGCTCGGCTCCGGCATCTCATTCAAACGAGTCCTTTTCCGGCTCCGTTCGGCACTTCGGCAGGTGCCCGGTGCTCCGGGTCGGTCCCCAAAGGCCGTCATCCAGCGAGAAAGTCTGCGGTCGTCTCGCCGCACTTGGCAACTTGGATTCGTTCCTCCACCACCGCGTCCTCGCCGACGACGTCGAGGGCTCGTCGAGCACGCTGGACTTCGGGTTTTCGACAGGAGTTCGAAGGCGGCGACAGCGAAGACTTAGTGGGGCCGCATCAACGACAACGACATACGACATTGACGACGACGGCGATAACGAAGGACTGTCCACGAAACGCGAGCAGGCTGCTGGGACGTTGAAGATCGTTGCAAGAGGAAGAGAGGCGCATACACCCATCTCGTGCCCTTTTTCACGACCGCCTTCCTTGAAATCGTCCGACCTTTTGAGCGTTGACACGGTCTGGGTGCCTTCCTCCTTTGAGTTCGCTCGATTCGACCTACACGTTCGTCAAAGCGACGTTCGAGAACGTGGGCGTGTGCGTCGTCCAAACACGAGCGCCATACTGCGATTGGCCGCGGCGTAGTCCTTACGACACGGCGCAGGAACAGCCAGAGAGTTGAGGCTGATTTAGGGCGCGTGGGGCATTTGCCGGGTTCCCGTCTTTTTCTTTCAAGGTGCGTCTCCTAACACCTTCTCTTGCTTTCCGCTTCCTTACCCACTACGCCATGGGTGAACAGCAGCTTTCTTCAGGCCCTCTTGACGAGGAGGCAAACGCACCTCTTTACGCGACATCCAAACCCAGGCGGTGGATATTCACCAACTTCAAGTTTCCCCGCCCTCCTCCCCGCAAGCGATACACCTGGATGCCTACCTTCGTCTTTATCCTCACTTTCGTAGTCATCTTTCACCTCTCCTTTTCGTCCACCTTTGGGTTTTCTGTGTACCCGCCCGACTCGGAAACTCAAATGCCATTTGGCAGCGGCGGTGACATTGATGCATTTCCCATCGTCTTTGCCACATCCCATAATGATGAGATGCAGGCGGAACCTCTCGTATGTGCGGGTTTCTTTAGCCAGAGTCATTTAACTAAGGTGTTGCGGCCGCTCAGACTCTCGCCCTTTCACTTGGTATCCCATGCATAGAGGTCGATGTCTGGCTCGTCGATGGCGTCCTCTTCGCTGGGCACGAACCTCAGGACCTCTCCCCTGATAGGACGCTCGAGAGACTCTATCTGACACCCCTTTTGGACATTTTGTCGAAGGCCAACCCAGACACCGAAAGCGACAAATCCGGCAAAGGATGGAACGGCGTCTTTGCACGTGCGTCAAAACAGGAGCTAATGCTCATGATCGATATAGTGCGTTCTTCCTTCATTCTTCTGCAATGTGCGAGGGAATATGCCTTAATTCTGGATATATTTACGTCGAGCAGAAGAGTGATGGAGAAGCGCTCTGGCCTGCACTTCTAGATGCACTCCAACCTTTCAGAGAGCGAGGATGGCTTACGACATATCATTATCCTCCTGCTGCGAATGCTACTGGAAACATCGCGGACTTCCATGATGATGGCAGCGGCGAGTTCACTCTAGGTCCTTTACGAATTGTTGGTACAGGCAACACGCCTATCGGGCGCGTCTACACACAGCAACCCGCTCGCGACGTCTTCTACGACGCGCCTCTCGTCTCGATCTCGGACCCCATCTCGATTTCCCTCCCGCCTTCACCCAATGTCGGACCACACAACATCACGCTCAATAAGAAAGCAGAATGGACCCCAGCCCTGGCTCCGATGGCATCTTCGAAATGGCTTTTGTCATCCTACCTCTCACTCCCGCCGTACGCACTCCCTCCTGCAATGCGGAAAGGTGCGATCAAGGAGCTGAGACGCTACAGTGAAGAGGCACACGCTCGCGGGATCAAGGCTCGCTGGTGGGGATCCGCACGCTGGCCCGCCGTCGTACGTCGGCGCGTGTGGGAGGTCCAACGCGAGGCGGGCGTCGACTGGATGAATGCTGATGATCTGGCAGAGTGAGTGATCCATCCAATTATCTGTCTATTTCTTGCGATCCGTATCATCGCGGCGTGAGGGCGTTACTTACGCGGTGTGGATTTCTCCATCTCTAGCGTTGCGCGATTTTTGCGTGAGGAGCAAGGGAAGATGCTAAAGAGCGAGAGGAACGAGGCGGACGTCGTTCTCGCGCCAGACGTATCATGAGAGTCGAGATCAGTCGGCTACTTTGTTGCGCGGCTTATACTATCACGTTCGACGTGCGTTATACACGTTCTTCGCTCTTCCGCGGATATCTCGTAGCATGGGACTCCAATCTCCCCAAGAACTGTACAATAGGTGACGACATTGACGAACATCCACGGCTCTCTCTTTCTTGTTAACTTATAAGTTACCATGTTGGTATTTAATGCAGTAGATAGAAGTAGATAGAAGATGCTTCATGGAGGTGTACGGACAATTAATGAGGACATTAGAAGTGGTGAAAGTGTGCGACCGAATTTCATGGTGATTATATGCGCATGAAAAATATGGACAAGTTACTGCGGGAGGCCGACGAACGACTTTAAAGCGTCACGCTTCGCAGCAGTGTCTTTGAGACCGGTCAATGGGATGTCGTATGATTTCAGGAGGGCTTCATAGCGTTCCTCTGTAAAAGATATTAATTAAGAGCACACATAATTATTGTGTCCGTTCCGCTTACTGGTCAGGTGCTCGAATTCACCGCGGGTTGCTGGGAACTGAGGAGGGGGCTTCCCATTTGCCATAATCAAGGCCTTAATCGCCATCTTTGAGACCGTCACCATCGAATTGTGCAAGCGGGCGGGGAGGCGCTGTTGTCTGCAGGATAGAAATTTGAGCAAACGATGCATTGCACATCAAACGACGGACGCACTCAAGCTTGAACGCAGCGATATGGTCATCGAGCTGCTTCTGGAACTTCTCGGGCCCCTCGTTCATGGCTGCAAGCTGTTCGCGGAGGCCTGCGAGCTCGCTCTCGAGGTGCTGCTGCGTCGCCTCGATCTCCTCCATGCGCGCGGACAGCTGGCCGTACACCGCGTCTGGCATTGGGGGGATGAGCGCGATGGCCTGCGACGCAGCAGCGATCTGATCCGCCATCGCAGAGAAGGACGCGGAGACGCGGTGTGTCCAGGTAGGCTGACCGACGGGCATCCTGATTCGTGCGCTGGGAGGACCGGTGGAGGAGGTTGCGCCGGAGGAGTGCGACTGAGACGAGGAGGCGTAGGGTTGGTCTTGGTCGTCGAACTCGCCTTGGGAGATGATGGAGGGCGTGCGGAGGCCGGCGTCGGTGCGCGGCTCGAGGACGATCGTTTGGATCTGGGAGTTGATGTCCTGGATACGCTGCTCGCGCTCCTGGCTCTGCTGCTGCTCGCGCACGAGCTCGGCGGTGCGTTCTGCGGAGGCCATTATATGCTCTGCGGGGGTAGGAGAAGGTGGTGGTGGGCGTTGGGTGGACGGCGGAGGCAGGCACGGGAGGGAGAGGGAGTGTCTGCGTTTATCAGAGAGCCTAGCAGGAAATCACATACGGCTCCACCAACGGGCGAGAGAGTGTGAGCGCTGTGAGCCTCCTACCCGGGTGTGTGCACAAGTCCGCTCATTCCGCCTTGTACAAACGCGTAGCCATTCTTCTCGCCAGCGGACGAGCGAGGGAACGAATGCGTATTCGATCGCCCTCGCAAGCTCGCATTTTCACTAAATCGGGCGCCGCCGAGCGCGTTTGCTTGGCTGGTATGGTGGAGGTTCGCACAGAGGCGAGGTGGGGGTGTGGGACGACGCTGGCTGCGGTGCGAGGCGTGTGGGTGTGAGCGGCACAAGAGGCATATCTGTGCGATGTTATTCGCGGCGGGGAGCGTGTCAGTGGAACGGGGACCCGTGCGATGGGTAACTTGGACGGCGCACCTTAAATTCCTTCGCAGATGTGCTCGGCAGGCCTGGAAAGACGTCGAAGCGTCGATCGCGTACCAGGAAGGGCTGCAGGAGCGTGAAGTTGTTGTTGGTCGCTCTTCGTCATCGTCGGGTTCTGGGGGCGTCAATCAAGACCACTGCCATCCTCTTCTTACACGAACGCTCATCTTCAAAACACCATTAAATCATCTTCGTGGATAATGCTCGAAGTATCGTCAATCGTTTCAACGATGTTCAACGAAGGAAAGGGGGGAACCATGGCTGTCGCTGGAAGACGCAGCACGATGACTCCAATGAGAACACGACGTGACGAACAACCACGAACTCGCGAACAACTCACCTAGGAGAACTCGAATGCCGATTTTCGTGTCTGCTATGAATTCCAGGATTTAGATTTCTCGCTCTCGGACTTGCAGCCTGCCGGAGTTACGTCTTGTTGACCTCAGCCTCGACGACGATGGCGGTTGAAAGCAAAAAGGGGAACGGCGAGCTAGGAATGACCCTGCCCTTCCAATGGCCGACGCGACAAAACACGAGCCTTGAAGCTAGAAGTTTTCTTGCTTGCTTACCGCCATCTTGGAGTTTGTTATCGGACGAGCTCCTCTTGTCACAGGAGATTGCTCTCGAAAGGTGAGGATTAATATTGTCTTCGCGCCTTTTGAATGATATTTTCGACGTTGACTGCCCTTTCCCCGATTTTTTGCAGAACAGTCACTTCAAAGCCCGTAATGAACCTCATAGTCTCGAAGAAAGAGCTATGGGTGCCCACTGAGCTAATTGACCGCATTTTCAAGTTCATCGAGCGCGATCTGGGATCCTACGATTACAAGGGACAGTGGGATCTGCTCGCCCTCCTTTTCGTTTGCAAGGAGTGGCACGACATCGCCCAGCGGAGACTCTATTCCTCGGTGGGCATTGAGGGGTCTCAGCCGTTATCATTGGGAGGAAAGAATAACGTTCATGGTGACAACAACGCGTTTTTCGATCTCGTCAAAGCGAAACCACACCTTGCCTCGCTCGTTCGTGAACTTCGAATTGGCGCATTTTATCAGTCCATCGAAGAGGCAGCGACACACGCCCGCCTCGTGCCCCTCTGCACCAACATTCAGCGCGTCGTGCTTGCAGGCAACGACCGCCAGTTCTTAGCGCCACTTAAATCCACCCTCGCGCAGATGGATCTCATCGAGTTCACCTTGTCCCACCTCGGGCGACGCGACAAACAATCTGAAGAGACGCGTAGCCCAGCGGACTCGGAACTCTGCACGCCCTCCGAAATCATTTCGTACATGCTCAACTGGCCGCGCCTCCGCAAATTTGTCGCGCAGACGTCGACGCGTACCTATGAATTGGGCGAGGAGGAGGCGCTTCTCCCGAGTGTATCTGCCGTGGAGGGTCGCTGCCCAGACCTTCGCGAGATATCGTTGGGTGATTGCACCTTCAGCGCGAAGCAATTGCTACTCCTCTCCGCGTTGACTCCGAACGTACGGAGGGCGAACCTTTCAATACAAGCAGACGCGACCGACGCGCTTTTTACGTGTCTCGAGCGGTGGTCCTCGACGCTCGAACACCTATCCATTTCATCACCCAACATAGAGTCGGACTCCGCTTCCACCATAAACATAGACCCCTACCCAGATCTCTACGAACTCCGCTCATTGACAACATCCTCTCAAATCATTCCCCCCGACATGCTCGCGACCTTCATAGAGCTAGAATCCCTCGAATACACCGCTACGACGGAGCACATCGAGCACTTATGCGATATCCTGCATCATATACCCTCGCTTCCTTTGCTGAGGAAGCTACAACTTAGACCATTGACAGACTTCTTGGTCAATATGGCTGAAATACCCAGGACACGCGCAGCTGTGATTGCACTCCGTGGTATCTGCAACACTAGAAAGATCCGATTCTCAGATATCACTTATCTCTTTAGAGATTAGAGTCCTGGCATACCTAACAAGTCATAAACATGTTGAGATTATTATAATCCTCAAGGATTTCCTTCACAGATGTTATAATCTTTCACCTTTCTTCACATCATCCTAGAGAGTCCGATCTTAGATTTTTTTGCCCAGTAGCTCCAGATGCTCCAATAGATGTTCTACATGTATTTCTTTGTACAATTCCATTCTCTGTCTCAACATTTGCTGACAGATTTCTATGGCATCACTGAGTTAGAGTCAATTCAGAACAACATTTGAATAATTTTGAATGCATACATGTATGGCATACATAAGAGTACTTTAAATAAACAATGAAGTACTAAGCATCATTCTAGATTTCCAAGTCAAAATTCCTCCATCAGCCAATAAACAGGACCTGTCTGAAATATTGCTTCTTCTGGTATTGCCTGTACTCCCACATCACATGGGTCCTGCCTCAAAACTAACACATCAAATTGAGTTCTTGTCATTTTTTGTTCCTTCATGAAACCTATTGCGTTCCTTGCTCCATTTGCAACATGAGTGAAAAGGGGTCTCATGAGTGAGATTTGGTTTGCTTTGAAGGGGAAGAACCGTGCCACATAAACCTCTACTCCTGATTTGTTGTGTCCAGCAAGAATGGGATAGTGTCCTGTGAGATCCAGTGGATGATCACTAGTATCAAAATGAATCCAGAGAAGCAGCTCCTCAGAAGAATAATGCAATTCATAATCTGCATTTTCTCCACTATAATAACCCTCCATCCCAAGTCTAAATCAGTAGATTCAATACCAATCACTCATGTATTCATTGATAAAAATCTGTCACACTAACCCAAATTTCCTCTCCATGATCCAGCTCCTACGCAAGACAAGGCCACAAAAGGATTTTGACAAAAGCTTGAATTCCATTGGCAATATGGGATGGGTCTCTTTGCTGGTAGCCTGAGCCTGAGCCTCCCCCATTAAAGGGAGTGGTGGATTGGCAATATGGATGTGATCACTATAGAAAGATGCCATGGCTTGGAAGGTCATTTTGGAATATCGGCTAAGTCTCATAGCATTAGGAATAATCTGCTTTGCAAACAATTGTTCACTGGGTTCCCCACTGCAGAATCCAATATTTTCCAGTGCATTCAGTGAGTGGGGATATTTGTGAGTAAAAGTTCCAATAGCCATAATGCAACATATAGTCACTTACTAGTAGAAGTAATATAAAACCACAGAGGCCTCATGAAAACAAGCCAACTTTTCTCCATCCAAATGATGGTCTTCCCAGGGCTTTTCTATCCAATGACCTCCACCAGAATGGAAAGTGAATTTGTGGTGCAGATGAAGATATGCAATCAACACCTCATTCTTGAGTAATGATCCTTGAAGTAGGCCACCTGTGTCTTTGTTGAGATGTTGAAGGAATTTCAACTGTGCCAAAATATCACCCGATTGGCATAAATTCTGCAAGAAGAAAATGAGCCAGTATGTCTTGCTTTCCTCAGAGCTGTATGTTTCCAAAGTGCCTTCACCACCAATCAACTGTGGAGCTTGAAGAAGATCATTTATGGCCCGAAGGACATCCATGCTAGCACAAGCCAATCTATACATTAATTATCAGTCCATCTTTTGTCAAGCTCTTTGTATTGGCAGAAATTATTCTCTTACTGCATTAATTGATTGGCATTATCAAATACCATCTGATCTATCCTGTAAGGGCAACTCCTGGAGGTGCCCAAATGAGGGTCTCACTAGCAGGAGGGGATCCAAAGTAAATATATAAACCCTAACCTAAATACACCAAAAATGCATACCTAGCAGGAGGGGATCCAAAGAGAAAAAGTCTAAGGATCTACTGCTGCCACAGCCACAATACTTAAAGGGAATTTTCTGTCTGAACCTTAATACAATAACTATACAGTTGTTACAAAGTCCGAAGTTCCAAGGAAGTTGCCGAAGCGGGAGGTGGCTGTGCTGTGCCCGGCAGTCTCCGGAGTGACCTGCGCTGAGTTGGCCTTCAACCGCAGGTGGGGTCCGCCCCAAATCGGGATGCTGTGCAGATCTCACACCGCCATGTCAGGGACGGTAAGGCATGGAGCAACGAGGCGTCCCTCGAGGCCAGTGGAGCTAGTGGGAGAGTCAACAGCGACGGCGCATCGAGGGTTCGGTGCAGAGTGGCCGCTGTACAAGCTCAAAGGGCCTCGAATTTTGTATGTAGAGGCCAAACTGCCAGTGCAATATGATAGAATATATATTTGAATTCACATGTTACACAGTAAATACAATGATCAAAGTACTTTTACGGTTGCGGGTGATTGGTAGAATACTGAAATCCGTTGTGAAAGTACGCCGGCGTCGGTGCAAAATACATAGGGTGGGGTGCGTAGTAAGGAGAAGGCTGAGCCTGCCAATTCTCGTTTGAATTTGGGTTATGTTGGTGAACGGGTGCCTGCAGAGATGCCATGGGCGGAGGTGCTTGCAGCGGTGGATGCGGCAGCGCAAAGAAGTACGGAGGTGGGAATGCGGGCGCGAGAGGAGCGCGGTAAGGAGGTCCTGCAATAGAATGTGGTACGAGAGGTCCTGTCGGTGCGGGAGTATGATTTACAGACTGCGAATTTGACAGCCTGAGCACTCTACGTGCGGGTCGTGGCAACGGTAATTCTTTTGCTGTCTCGAGCGGGGGAGGTGTTCCTCGCGCAGCAAACGGTGGCCCTAAGGTGAGTATCAATCACGGTGTCCTGGGCAACGGCAATTTCTTCAAGATTACGCACCTTCATCGCTGACAATGTCAGCACCATCCAAACTCAATCCCGGACTCTCTGTCAGCACCTCCCCAGAAATTGAGTGTGAGTTTGCCGCTTCTTGTCGTAATTTCGAGTCTTGCGTGGCTTGACTATTCGTTCTCGCATCCGCCTTCGCATGCTTCCCGCTTCGTTCGCCTCCTGAAAACGGGTCCTCGTGTAAACGCTTCTTCCCCTTCTTCACTGCTCAGGCTGGTAGTTTCTTTCCATACGCCTCGCGAGTTTCTGTTTTTGTTTTCTTATTTGGTGGAAGCCGTTGCGTAGGGGGGAGAATTGTTTCGCCTCTTGCATTTCTTTGAAG